>JAMCCL010000523.1:0-27610 GCA_024516035.1 Bactericera cockerelli
AATATAACAACGAAATTTTTCAAATTTGCAGATTTCAGGGTGAAATATGGTTTTATCTGGTCTACGAAAAACCACCAAGTAGAAAATTTATTTTAATTTTTGTAAATCTAAGGTCAAACTACATCCATACATTTTCAAACAGGTCTAAGTACTATACAAGGAGATGATTTTTCAATTTAAGATCGAGTTAAATTTTATTTTCGGGTCATCAGTGAAAAATTTCATTCTGGAAAATTAATTCACAATGTTTTGTAATCTGTAGTCAAATAATCTACTGTCAATACATTTTAAGCAATACATGGATGATTTTTGCAAGGATGGGAATTTCCAGTTAAATTGGGTTTTTTTGGGTCTCAGGAAAAACACAACAGAAAATATATATTTATTTTTAACTGTAGTAAATCATCATGTCAATACATCTTTAAAGTAAATAGCACGGATATTTTTCAATTTAGATTGTTAATTTTTTTTAGGTCAACTAAAAACATGTTGAAAATTTAGTTAATTTGTAAGTCTAGGCAATATTTTAATTTTGAATTCAGTCAATAATTTTGCACGGAAAAGATTTCAATGTTACAAATTCGGGTGATTTTATTTTGTACGTTCCGGAAAACAGACTGAATTTTCTGAAAAATATGAATTATGAAATAATTTTCATTTTGTAATATAGGTACTATCATAGCAAACAGTGTTTAATACTTTAGCAATGTGCGTTCAAATTGCGTTTTCGGGGAAAGGATTGTCAGGAAAAACAAATTTTAATTTTTTACATTTTTGAACTAAGTCAAACTTACACTAGAAAGCAGAATGTTTTTAAATTTAGTATCGGGTGATTTTGATTTTCAGAGTTCCGAAAAATTCAGGCTAGGAAAATGAAATGAAAATTTATTTCATATTGTACTGTCAAACTCATCCTACAGGTGATTTCATTTCAATCTAGCAAGAGATTTTTCATTCAGAACCGGTGAAATATGTTTTAGTTACTAAAACACACATATGGAATATTTCATTTGATGAGGTATATCTCATTCAATTTGTTAATATTACGGGAGATCAATTTTGCAGATTTTAATTTTTTTTCTGTCAAACACCAAGTAAAATTTTTACATTTGTAATGTGTCAATAATTCATGTGAATAATGTTGCTTGCACGGAATATTTCAATTTGAATTTTAATTTTTTAGAAACACATCAAGCAATACTTGTTAATATTAGACGAGATGATTTCAATTTGCAGATTTCGCGTGAATATGGTTTTCGGTCTCACGGAAAAACAAGTAGAAATTATTTACATTTGAATCTAGTCAAACTACTCCAACATTAAAGTGTAGTACATAGCAACGGAATGATTTCAATTTTGCAGATTCGGTAATATGTTTTCGTCTCACGAAAACACAGCTAGAAAATTTTCATTTGAACTTAGTCAAACTACATCCAACATGTCAACATGTGTCTAAGTACTATAGCACGAGATATTTTTCATTGCAGATTTCGTAAAGTTTTGTCTCACGAAACACAAGCTAAATTTATTTCATTTTTGTATTTAGCAACACATCCATCATTCAACATGTCTAATATAAGAGATTTCAATTGCAATTTCGGTAAATAGTTTGTCTCACAAAACACAAGCAGAATTTTTACATTGTATTTACAAACTATCAACTCAAAATGTTAGTATATACAACGGAATGATTTTCATTGCAATTCGCGTAATATGGTTTCGGCTCACAAAACAAGCGAATTATTCATTTGATCTAGTCAACACATAATTCAACATGTCAATACTTGCACGATATTCATTTTGCGATTCGCTGAAATGTTTGGCTCAAACGTGGAATTATTCATTTATTTACAACTACACATCATAATAGGTCTATATATACAACGATATTTCATTGCAGATTCGGTAAAGTTTCGTCTAGAACACACGAATTTTACATTGTAATGTAGGTCAAACATCACATAACAGTTAATAGCACAGATTTTTCATTGCGTTCGGTAATGTTTCGCTCATGTGCAATACATGTGTCTAAGTACTATAGCAACGGAGATGATTTTTCAATTTGCAGATTTCGCGGTGAAATATGGTTTTTCGGGTCTCACGGAAAAACCACCAATGCTAGGAAAATTTATTTTACATTTTTGTAATCTGTAGGTCAAACTACATCCATACATGTACAAAACATGTGTCTAAGTACTATAGCAACGGAGATGATTTTTCAATTTTGCAGATTTCGGGTGAAATATGGTTTTTTGGTCTCACGGAAAAACGACCGAAGCTATGAAAATTTATTTTACATTTTTGTAATCTATAGGTCAAACTAAAATCCACACATGTGCAATACATGTGTCTAAGTACTATAGCAACGGAGATGATTTTTCAACTTTGCAGATTTCGCGGTGAAATATGGTTTTTCGGGTCTCACGGAAAAACCACAAGTGCTAGGAAAATTTATTTTACATTTTTGTAATCTGTAGGTCAAACTACATGTATACATGTGCAATACATTTGTCTAAGTACTATAGCAACGGAGATGATTTTTCAATTTTGCAGATTTCGCGGTGAAATATGGTTTTTTCGGGTCTCACGGAAAAACGACCAAAGCTAGGAAAATTTATTTTACATTTTTGTAATCTTTATGTCAAACTACATCCATACATAAGAAATACCTGTGTCTTAGTACTATAGCAACGGAGCTGATTTTTCAATTTTGCAGATTTCGCGGTAAAATATGGTTTTTCGAATCTCACCGAAAAACCACAAGTGCTAGGAAAATTATTTTACATTTTTGTAATCTGTAGGTCAAACTACATCCATACATGTACAAAACATGTGTCTAAGTACTATAGCAAACGGAGATGATTTTTCAATTTTGCAGATTTCGTGGTGAAATATGGTTTTTTCTGGTCTCACGGAAAAACGACCGAAGCTATGAAAATTTATTTTACATTTTTGTAATCTATAGGTCAAACTACATCCATGCATGTGCAATACATGTGTCTAAGTACTATAGCAACGGAGATGATTTTTCAATTTTGCAGATTTCGCGGTGAAATATGGTTTTTCGGGTCTCACGGAAAAACCACAAGTGCTAGGAAAATTTATTTTACATTTTTGTAATCTGTAGGTCAAACCTAATTCGTACATGTGCAATACATGTGTCTAAGTACTATAGCAACGGAGATGATTTTTCAATTTTGCAGATTGCGCGGTGAAATATGGTTTTTTAGGTCTCACGGAAAAACCACAAGTGCTAGGAAAATTTATTTTACATTTTTGTAATCTGTAGGTCAAACTACATCCATACATGTGCAATACTTGTGTCTAAGTACTATAGCAACGGAGATGATTTTTCAATTTTGCAGATTTCGCGGTGAAATATGGTTTTTCGGGTCTCACGGAAAAACGACAAGTGCTAGGAAAATTTATTTTACATATTTGTAATTTGTAGGTTAAACTACATCCATACATGTGAAATACATGTGTCTAAGTACTAAGCATCGGAGATGATTTTTCAATCTTGCAGATTTGGCGGTGAAATATGGTTTTTCGGGTCTCACGGAAAAACGACAAGTGCTAGGAAAATTTATTTTACATATTTGTAATCTGTAGGTTAAACTACATCCATACATGTGAAATACATGTGTCTAAGTACTAAGCATCGGAGATGATTTTTCAATTTTGCAGATTTCGCGGTAAAATATGGTTTTTCGGGTCTCACGGAAAAACGACCGAAGCTAGGAAAATTTATTTTACATTTTTGTAATTTGTAAGTCAAACTACATCCATACATGTGCAAAACATGTGTCTAAGTACTATAGCAACGGAGATGATTTTTCAATTTTGCAGATTTCGCGGTGAAATATGGTTTTTCGGGTCTCACGAAAAAACCACAAGTGCTAGGGAAATTTATTTTACATTTTTGTAATCTGTAGGTCAAACTACATCCATACATGTGCAATACGTGTGTTTAAGTACTATAGCAACGGAGATGATTTTTCAATTTTGCAGATTTCGCGGTGAAATATGGTTTTTCGGGTCTCCCGGAAAAACGACCGAAGCTAGGAAAATTTATTTTACATATTTGTAATCTGTAGGTCAAACTACATCCATACTTGTGCAATACATGTGTCTAAGTACTATAGCAACGGAGATGATTTTTCAATTTTGCAGATTTCGCGGTGAAATATGGTTTTTCGGGTCTCACGGAAAAACCACAAGTGCTAGGAAAATTTATTTTACATTTTTGTAATCTGTAGGTCAAACTACATCCATACATTGTCAAAACATGTGTCTAAGTACTATAGCAACGGAGATGATTTTTCAATTTTGCAGATTTCGTGGTGAAATATGGTTTTTCTGGTCTCACGAAAAAACGACCGAAGCTATGAAAATTTATTTTACATTTTTGTAATCTATAGGTCAAACTACATCTACACATGTGCAATACATGTGTTTAAGTACTATAGCAACGGAGATGATTTTTCAATTTTGCAGATTTCGCGGTGAAATATGGTTTTTTTCGGGTCTCACGGAAAAACGACCGAAGCTAGGAAAATTTATTTTCCATTTTTGTAATCTGTAGGTCAAACTGAATCCATACATGTGCAAAACATGTGTCTAAGTACTATAGCAACGGAGATGATTTTTCAATTTTGCAGATTTCGCGGTGAAATATGGTTTTTTAGGTCTCACGGAAAAACTACAAGTGCTAGGAAAATTTATTTTACATTTTTGTAATCTGTAGGTCAAACTACATCCATACAAGTGCAATACCTGTGTCTTAGTACTATAGCAACGGAGATGATTTTTCAATTTTGCAGATTTCGCGGTAAAATATGGTTTTTCGGGTCTCACGGAAAAACGACCGAAGCTAGGAAAATTTATTTTCCATTTTTGTAATCTGTAGGTCAAACTACATCCATACATGTGCAAAACATGTGTCTAAGTACTATAGCAACGGAGATGATTTTTCAATTTTGCAGATTTCGCGGTGAAATATGGTTTTTCGGGTCTCCCGGAAAAACGACCGAAGCTAGGAAAATTTATTTTACATATCTGTAATCTGTAGGTCAAACTACATCCATACATGTGAAATACATGTGTCTAAGTACTATAGCAACGGAGATGATTTTTCAATTTTGCAGATTTCGCGGTGAAATATGGTTTTTCGGGTCTCACGGAAAAACGACAAGTGCTAGGAAAATTTATTTTACATTTTTGTAATCTGTAGGTCAAACTACATCCATGCATGTGCAATACATGTGTCTAAGTACTATAGCAACGGAGATGATTTTTCAATTTTGCAGATTTCGCGGTGAAATATGGTTTTTCGGGTCTCACGGAAAAACCACAATTGCTAGGAAAATTTATTTTACATTTTTGTAATTTGTAAGTCAAACTACATCTACACATGTGCAATACATGTGTTTAAGTACTATAGCAACGGAGATGATTTTTCAATTTTGCAGATTTCGCGGTAAAATATGGTTTTTCGGGTCTCACGGAAAAACGACCGAAGCTAGGAAAATTTATTTTCCATTTTTGTAATCTGTAGGTCAAACTACATCCATACATGTGCAAAACATGTGTCTAAGTACTATAGCAACGGAGATGATTTTTCAATTTTGCAGATTTCGCGGTGAAATATGGTTTTTCGGGTCTCCCGGAAAAACGACCGAAGCTAGGAAAATTTATTTTACATATTTGTAATCTGTAGGTCAAACTACATCCATACATGTGAAATACATGTGTCTAAGTACTATAGCAACGGAGATGATTTTTCAATTTTGCAGATTTCGCGGTGAAATATGGTTTTTTCGGGTCTCACGGAAAAACGACAAGTGCTAGGAAAATTTATTTTACATTTTTGTAATCTGTAGGTCTAACTACATCCATGCATGTGCAATACATGTGTCTAAGTACTATAGCAACGGAGATGATTTTTCAATTTTGCAGATTTCGCGGTGAAATATGGTTTTTCGGGTCTCACGGAAAAACCACAATTGCTAGGAAAATTTATTTTACATTTTTGTAATCTGTAAGTCAAACTACATCTACACATGTGCAAAACATGTGTCTAAGTACTATAGCAACGGAGATGATTTTTCAATTTTGCAGATTTCGCGGTGAAATATGGTTTTTTAGGTCTCACTAAAAAACCACAAGTGCTAGGAAAATTTATTTTACATTTTTGTAATCTGTAGGTCAAACTACATCCATACAAGTGCAATACATGTGTCTAAGTACTATAGCAACGGGGTTGATTTTTCAATTTTGCAGATTTCGCGGTGAAATATTGTTTTTCGGGTCTCACGGAAAAACCACCGAAGCTAGGAAAATTTATTTTACATATTTGTAATCTGTAGGTCAAACTACATCCATACATGTGAAATACATGTGTCTAAGTACTTTTTTTTTTTTTTTTTTTTTTTTTTTTTTTTTTATTAAGAACATAACATTGTTTCAAGAATAATTCTTATAACTATAAATTGAAACAACAATACCAATGTTCACATTAAAATTAAATAATTAATTAAGAACTTAAAACTATAGCGAACTAAAAACTAATTGTATTACATTTGCTTTAAAAGCTTCCTTAGACAGTAAAAAGTCGTCTGTGCTTAAGTGTACTTCATTACATAGAGTCATTGCTCTGTTCAGTGGCGATTCATGAAGTTTAGTAAGTCTAGGATGAGGGACTGTGAATGTTTCAATATTTGTATTTCTTAAAATGGGGTTTGGTGTTTTTTCCACTATTTTTTCTTTGAGTTCTAGACATGTAATATTATTGTTTACAAGATTATAAATTAACATCACTAGGTCTACTTTACGTCTTAATTCAAGAGAATTAATATCAAGCATTTCTAGAAGGGTGTTGTAGGAAATAGCTTCCGGGTATTTTGGATAAAACCCGTTTTCTTTTTTAAATAGGTATCTAACAAATGTGGACTGAATTTTTTCAATTGTTTTTGATTCTAATTTCGAGTTTGGATCCCATAATATTGATCCATACTCCACAGTAGATCTCACTAGTGATAAAAATAGCGTTCTTAAAACATCAATATCCTTAACGTGTTTTCCGAATCGAATAATGAGGCCAAGTTTTCTATAAGCTCGTTTTAGCATGTTTGCACGATGTTCGTTAAATTTATGTTCACTGTCAATTATAATACCCAAATCTTTATGAGAATTTACTTTTTCTATACAGATGTCTCCCATTTTGTAGTTATAGTTTATATTGACTTTTTTTCTTGTGATAGTGATTTGTTTTGATTTGGATGGATGGAAATTTAGCCCAATCAAGTGAAGTTTTTGTCTAACTATGTTGAGATCTTCCTGCAATTTTTGGCAGTCATTTATGTTTGTTATTTTTCTAAAGATTTTGAGATCATCTGCGTAGAGGAGTATTTTTGATTCAGGGCTAATATCTTTGCACACTTCATCGTAGGTTAAAATGAATAGTAAGCTACTTAATTTTGAGCCTTGAGCAATGCCTGATGTTGGGATAAATGGTTCTGATGTAATGTCCATATATTTTACCTGAAGGTTCCTAATGGTGAGGTATGAGACAAATAATTTTGCTGACTTAAATCCTATGCTGTATAACTTTTTTATGATTGATTCATGTGAGATTTGATCAAATCCCTTCATGACATCTGTGAGAAGGACATCCGTTTGATAGCCTTCCTGTAAGGTTGCACATACATATTCTGAAAATTCAGTGAGATTTGTAACTGTCGAACGTCCTTCCACAAAGCCATGCTGAATATTTCTAACCTTAGAAAAAACTTGACCTGCTATAGATTTGTATAATAGTGCCTCATATAGTTTGGCAAAAGAATTGAGGTTAGTTATTGGTCTGTGGTCCTCAACACAGCCAGATTCATTTTTTGGTACAGGTGTTATTATTGTATCTTTAAGTCGATCAGGAAACACATTTGATTGCAAACTTAAATTAAATAAATAAGTAAGAGGTTTGGCGAGTGATGGAGCGCATTCTCGCACTATTTTGGGGGGTATTCCATCCCTTCCCGCGGGCTTATTTGGGTTTATATTCATAGCTTCATCCAAGACCTGTTGCTCTGTGAACAAAGGTATCTCTATACTGGTAGAGAGATCGTTCAGCGAACAGATTTTATCTAAGTCCACAGAGCATGGTTTGTATGAGGTAATGAAGTGATCTGCAAAGGAGTCAACAATCTCTTTTTGAGAGTTCAACTGCTGCCCCTTAAAGATTATGTTTGTCGATTTACCCTTAGATCTTTCCTTTTTTACGTATTTCCAGAAACTTTTACTGTTATGTTTGAATTCAGTGGATAACTTCTGGATGTAGGATTGATAGTTGGACTTAATCTCTTTTTTAATTTCTTTTCGTAAATATTTATAGTGTTCAGATTGTTGCTGTGTTTTGTTTTGCGTTTTGCGCAATTTTTCTTTTGTTTTGAAAATGTGTCTTGTATTTGCGCTCCACCACTCGGGGAAATTTTGTGATCGCTTGCTTACATTGTAAAGGGGAACATTTTTCAAAAATATTTCATTTAACTTTACATAAATATTATTAAGGAAGATGTTTGGACACGTGATTAGATTTATGTCATCTTCCCAGCAGATTTTTTGTATTTCACTATTTAGTTTTTCAGCGTCAATTTTGTGGAAGGCAAAATATTTTGTCTTTTCTTTAGAATCAACTTTATATGGTATTTGCTTAATTTTAATTTTATTTTGATACTTGATCATTATTTCTAATGCAGGATGGTGACTGTCTTCCTTTACTAATCCCTGAGTTTTTAAGATTTCTACATCAACTTGTTTATTATTAGATAAAAATATTTCACTTATGTTCGTTAGACATAGATCTAGTATTCTATTATTTTTATTTCTTATATGGTTTTTGGATTCTAGGAGGTGAAAATTGGTAAATTCTCTAAACTTGGAAACTGAACGAGGAGGGTCTACATTTAATTCCTCAGAGAAATCGGGCAAATTTAAATCACCAATAAGGATGAAATTTTCATTTTGTAAGTTTCGCTCTGATATTGATTCTGAAAGGAATTTCACAGCGTCATATTTTTTTGACTCTTGATGTGGTGGTAAATAAATCAAACAAAGATAGATTATTTCCCCTGTTAGTGTCAATCGAAACCACATGAGCTCAAGAATATTGTTACATATGTCCCAATGTACAATTCTAGTCAAGGAAATTTCTCGTTTTGAAGCTAAAATTAGGCCACCTCCTCTTTTTTTGCCTGTCTTCTTTTCGTCCCTATCTTGCCGAAATATTGTATATCGAGAGTCGAAAAGTTCATTTGTATTTACATCTGGACTTAACCACGACTCAGTGATAGCCACTATGTCGTATTCTTCTGAGAGGAGATTTAAATAAAATTCTTTCGTTTTAGTTTTCAAACCTCGAGTATTCTGGTAAAAAATATTGATTACTTTTTTCCTACTAGTATTGTTATTAGAGGATAATTTGTTATTTCCTATCTGTCCTGATGTTTGTACAATTTCATTATTATTATGGTTACTGGTCAGATTACTAGTAGGTAAAACATGGTCGCTTTCTATTTCTAAACTTAAATCTATGTTTTTTGAGAATTTGTTCTCATTGTAAATCGGGCGATTTGAAGCTGTATCGCTAACATTGTCGGGGGAAGCCAAAAATATGGCTCATGTCACTGTTTACATAGGGTGGTATTGTTGAATGTGGTGGTAGGCTGTGCTGGGGAGTAGGAACTACACTGGATTGTATATATGGGGCTGACGATGGTGGCATACTCATAAAAGGTGGTAATTGGTAGTGCTGTTCTTGTTGCTGATAGTGTCTGTGAAGTGTGCCCAACAATTGCTGTACTTGATGTTGTAGCATCATTTTTTGTTGACTGAGAATTTGTGACTGACTCATCTGATTTGTGTACGCCCATTGGAGTTCATTTGGTTGCTGTACTCGTTGTTGCAGTGGCGTTTGTTGTTGTGCTGTCGGTTGTTGTGGCAAAATTTGCTGACGAGGATCCAGCTGTGCTGAGGGTAAAGAGTGCCGGGAAGTTGATGGTTGCAACAAAGAATGATTCATCTGTGCTGCGTACGTACATTGCAGTTCCGTTGGTTGCTGCACTCGTTGCAGTGGCGGAGTTTGTTGTTGTTTTGTCGGTTGTTGTGGCAAAGTTTGCTGACAAGGGTCCGGCTGTGCTGAGGGTAAAGAATGCCGCAATGTTAATTTTTGCGATGATGCATGATATTGTGGAGCCGTGTGGTGTTCTGAAATATGATGCTGTGGCGACTTCGTATATTGCGGAGTTGTTGGATGACTAGCAGATCCATCGTGCTGGGTTGATGGTGATTGTGATGATCTATGATATGGTGTTTTTGATTTTGCGACGGGCCTGCCTTGCCGACTAGGAGCGTGTTGCAGTTTATACCATTGGCTTTCTTCCGTCAGACGCTTGTATTGCAGGTTATGATTATTATATTGCATTTTCTTTCTGGTCTGATTCTGGTATTGCTGTCGCTGATTAGGGCGTCGTACATTTACTGGTACTGGTGGCGCTGGTTTCTTTAGATCTTGTACCACTATCTGCTGTTGGTATCCATTATTTTTGTTTTCGAAAATTTTGTCGTTATTTATTATTTTTTGTACTGCTGCACATATTTTCTGTTTTCCCTGAAAGTTGATATTTATTTTATCATACCCATAACTAGAACGTTTTAGCCTTTTGTTAATATCCAAGAATACTACATTTTTGAATATGTTGACTATACTTTTTATTTTCTTATTTAGTCGTTGGATGTGGATATTGGCTGAAGGTTTATCATAACGGTAAGGGATTGATACGAGGATTATTTTGATTTTAGAACATAAATTTCTTATGAGATCAGTTAAATATTTGTGGATTATAGAGAATTCATTATTAAAAACATCGTTTGAACCTCCCATGAGAATAAGGCATTCGTATTGTTCAATCATGGTGTTAGGATCTAAATTTAGGTCCGTGATATATTTTCCAGGGTGGCAGTGTACAATGTACTTATTATCAGTATCGATATTTTTCATTTGTACATTCATGTCTCTGACGTGTTCATCGCCAAGTATGATGTATGATTTACCCTTTGTTTTTGTGCCTTGTTGTTGCTCAGGCGTTTTTTTATTTTGTGCTCTCTGTTGATTCACTAGGTTATTCACGCTTTTGGACTGAGTTGAAATTGCCTTTTCATTGAGATATTTTTCTTTTGATTCTTCTAAATTATTGATACTAGATGTTAGGGTATTGTTTGAAGTTTCAGTGTGGTCTCTTTTTTCTGTGACAAAAGACACTTTCTTATTAGCGCTTTTTGGAAGCAGTGATGTATTTTCATGCATTCTTATTTTATTTCTAAGTTGTTCTAGTTCCTTTTTGTCTACATTCCACCCGGCTTCAGTGGTTTCTAATGATGTTTTTAAATTTTCAATAAGTGTGTCTTTTTCTTTGTTTATTTGCTTTAAGAGATCGATTTCTGTTTTTTGTTTTGTTACGTTCTCAAGCAACAAATTTCTATGATGTGTGATGGCTTCAATTTCCCTTGATGTATTGTTAAGTTCAGTATCGTCTTTATTCTCAACTGCTGTTTTGTAGAGAAGTTCATTATCTTTCTCTGAATTTAGACATCTTCTATTTGAATGCTCTTGTTGAAAAGCTAGAAACTTAAAGTTTTTACTTTTGGATTTTTTCACTATGATCGTGCCATCACATCTCCCTGCTGTGCATTTAAAAATTATGTTTCCGCTAAGTAGCGGCTCAGAGTAAGCATACGTGTAATTCTGATGTGTCAGCAGTTCGCCTTCGTAAAGACTGTTATTCTTATTCGGCGTGCTAGTTTTCTCCATTTCTTATACCACAGAATGAGTGAAGGTCAATATGTGAGTATAAGTTGTGATAGGTAAAGATTAAATTTTGCTGACTATTATAATTCTAGTACTGAATCATTTAGATGTCAAAGTACTTACGTCCTTGCAAATTTGATGAAGAATTTTTGTTGGAGTTTGTTTTGATAAACTCACGTCACTATCACTGTCACAAGTAATATAAACATTAACACATGCAAGTATAAACAAGGATAAAGTCTAATAATTGTCTTGCAGAAAAAAAATTGAAAATGAATTACGAAATTTTAAATCCAAAATATTTGGTTTTGGGGTTTTAAGTTTTTTGAGGAATATTTTTAAAAATGTCAAAAAATTAATAATTTTATGTACTATTTTATGATATAAGTTACACTTTGATTAAGTTATGTCCTGTAGTTATAATATTACACTATGTACATGGTGCAAGGAGAGCACGTCTAACCACGACAACGTCTAGAGTAACAACGTCTAGAGTTGTTATGTCAAGTACTATAGCAACGGAGATGATTTTTCAATTTTGCAGATTTCGCGGTGAAATATGGTTTTTCGGGTCTCACGGAAAAACCACAAGTGCTAGGAAAATTTATTTTACATTTTTGTAATCTGTAGGTCAAACTACATCCATACATGTACAAAACATTTGTCTAAGTACTATAGCAACGGAGATGATTTTTCAATTTTGCAGATTTCGTGGTGAAATATGGTTTTTCTGGTCTCACGGAAAAACGACCGAAGCTATGAAAATTTATTTTACATTTTTGTAATCTATAGGTCAAACTACATCCACACATGTGCAATACATGTGTCTAAGTACTATAGCAACGGAGATGATTTTTCAATTTTGCAGATTTCGCGGTGAAATATGGTTTTTCGGGTCTCACGGAAAAACGACAAGTGCTAGGAAAATTTATTTTAAATTTTTGTAATCTGTAGGTCAAACTACATCCATACATGTGCAAAACATGTGTCTAAGTACTATAGCAACGGAGATGATTTTTCAATTTTGCAGATTTCGCGGTGAAATATGGTTTTTCGGGTCTCACGGAAAAACCACAAGTGCTAGGAAAATTTATTTTACATTTTTGTAACCTATAGGTCAAACTACATCAACACATGTGCAATACATGTGTCTAAGTACTATGAGAACGAAGATGATTTTTTAATTTTGCAGATTTCGCGGTGAAATATGGTTTTTCGGGTCTCACGGAAAAACGACCGAAGCTAGGAAAATTTATTTTCCATTTTTGTAATCTGTAGGTCAAACTACATCCATACATGTGCAAAACATGTGTCTAAGTACTATAGCAACGGAGATGATTTTTCAATTTTGCAGATTTCGCGGTGAAATATGGTTTTTCTGGTCTCACGGAAAAACGACCGAAGCTAGGAAATTTTCTTTTACATTTTTGTAATTTGTAGGTCAAACTACATCCACACATGTGTAATACATGTGTCTAAGTACTATAGCAACGGAGATGATTTTTCAATTTTGCAGATTTCGCGGTGAAATATGGTTTTTCGGGTCTCACGGAAAAACGACAAGTGCTAGGAAAATTTCTTTTACATTTTTGTAATCTGTAGGTCCAACTACATCCATACATGTGCAAAACATGTGTCTAAGTACTATAGCAACGGAGATGATTTTTCAATTTTGCAGATTTCGCGGTGAAATATGGTTTTTCTGGTCTCACGGAAAAACGACCGAAGCTAGGAAATTTTCTTTTACATTTTTGTAATTTGTAGGTCAAACTACATCCACACATGTGTAATACATGTGTCTAAGTACTATAGCAACGGAGATGATTTTTCAATTTTGCAGATTTCGCGGTGAAATATGGTTTTTCGGGTCTCACGGAAAAACGACAAGTGCTAGGAAAATTTCTTTTACATTTTTGTAATCTGTAGGTCCAACTACATCCATACATGTGCAAAACATGTGTCTAAGTTCTATAGCAACGGAGATGATTTTTCAATTTTGCAGATTTCATGGTGAAATATGGTTTTTCGGGTCTCACGGAAAAACCACAAGTGCTAGGAAAATTTATTTTACATTTTTGTAATTTGTAGGTCAAACTACATCCATACATGTGAAATACATGTGTCTAAGTACTAAGCATCGGAGATGATTTTTCAATCTTGCAGATTTGGCGGTGAAATATGGTTTTTCGGGTCTCACGGAAAAAACGACAAGTGCTAGGAAAATTTATTTTACATATTTGTAATCTGTAGGTTAAACTACATCCATACATGTGAAATACATGTGTCTAAGTACTAAGCATCGGAGATGATTTTTCAATTTTGCAGATTTCGCGGTAAAATATGGTTTTTCGGGTCTCACGGAAAAACGACCGAAGCTAGGAAAATTTATTTTACATTTTTGTAATTTGTAAGTCAAACTACATCCATACATGTGCAAAACATGTGTCTAAGTACTATAGCAACGGAGATGATTTTTCAATTTTGCAGATTTCGCGGTGAAATATGGTTTTTTCGGGTATCACGAAAAAACCACAAGTGCTAGGGAAATTTATTTTACATTTTTGTAATCTGTAGGTCAAACTACATCCATACATGTGCAATACATGTGTCTAAGTACTATAGCAACGGAGATGATTTTTCAATTTTGCAGATTTCGCGGTGAAATATGGTTTTTCGGGTCTCACGGAAAAACGACCGAAGCTAGGAAAATTTATTTTACATTTTTGTAATCTGTAGGTCAAACTACATCCACACATGTGTAATACATGTGTCTAAGTACTATAGCAATGGAGATGATTTTTCAATTTTGCAGATTTCGCGGTGAAATATGGTTTTTCGGGTCTCACGGAAAAACGACAAGTGCTAGGAAAATTTCTTTTACATTTTTGTAATCTGTAGGTCAAACTACATCCATACATGTGCAAAACATGTGTCTAAGTTCTATAGCAACGGAGATGATTTTTCAAATTTGCAGTTTTCATGGTGAAATATGGTTTTTCGGGTCTCACGGAAAAACCACAAGTGCTAGGAAAATTTATTTTACAATTTTGTAATCTGTAGGTCAAACTACATCCATACATGTGCAATACATGTGTCTAAGTACTAAAGCAACGGAGATGATTTTTCAATTTTGCAGATTTCGCGGTGAAATATGGTTTTTCGGGTCTCACGGAAAAACGACCGAAGCTAGGAAAATTTCTTTTGCATTTTTGTAATTTGTAGGTCAAACTACATCCATACATGTGCAATACATGTGTCTAAGTACTATAGCAACGGAGATGATTTTTCAACATTGCAGATTTCGCGGTGAAATATGGTTTTTCGGGTCTCACGGAAAGCCACAATTGCTAGGAAAATTTATTTTACATTTTTGTAATCTGTAGGTCCAACTACATCCATACATGTGCAAAACATGTGTCTAAGTACTATAGCAACGGAGATGATTTTTCAATTTTGCAGATTTCATGGTGAAATATGGTTTTTCGGGTCTCACGGAAAAACCACAAGTGCTAGGAAATTTATTTTACATTTTTGTAATCTGTAGGTCAAACTACATCCATACATGTGCAATACATGTGTCTAAGTACTATATCAACGGATATGATTTTTCAATTTTGCAGATTTCGCGGTGAATTATGGTTTTTTAGGTCTCACGGAAAAACCACAAGTACTAGGAAAATTTATTTTACATTTTTGTAATCTGTAGGTCAAACTACATCCATACATGTGCAAAACATGTGTCTAAGTACTATAGCAACGGAGATGATTTTTCAATTTTGCAGATTTCGCGGTGAAATATGGTTTTTCGGGTCTCAAGGAAAAACGACCGAAGCTAGGAAAATTTATTTTACATTTTTGTAATCTGTAGGTCAAACTACATCCATATATGTGCAATACATGTGTCTTTGTACTATAGCAACGGAGATGATTTTTCAATTTGCAGATTTCGCGGTGAAATATGGTTTTTTCGGGTCTCACGGAAAAACCACAAGTGCTAGGAAAATTTATTTTACATTTTTGTAATCTGTAGGTCAAACTACATCCATACATGTACAAAACATGTGTCTAAGTACTATAGCAACGGAGATGATTTTTCAATTTTGCAGATTTCGCGGTGAAATATGGTTTTTCGGGTCTCACGGAAAAACGACAAGTGCTAGGAAAATTTATTTACAATTTTGTAATCTGTAGGTCAAACTACATCCATACATGTGCAATACATGTGTCTAAGTACTAAAGCAACGGAGATGATTTTTCAATTTTGCAGATTTCGCGGTGAAATATGGTTTTTTGGGTCTCACGGAAAAACCACAAGTGCTAGGAAAATTTATTTTACATTTTTGTAATCTGTAGGTCAAACTACATCCATACATGTACAAAACATGTGTCTAAGTACTATAGCAACGGAGATGATTTTTCAATTTTGCAGATTTCGCGGTGAAATATGGTTTTTCGGGTCTCACGGAAAAACGACAAGTGCTAGGAAAATTTATTTTACAATTTTGTAATCTGTAGGTCAAACTACATCCATACATGTGCAATACATGTGTCTAAGTACTAAAGCAACGGAGATGATTTTTCAATTTTGCAGATTTCGCGGTGAAATATGGTTTTTCGGGTCTCACGGAAAAACGACCGAAGCTAGGAAAATTTATTTTACATTTTTGTAATCTGTAGGTCAAACTACATCCATACATGTGCAAAACATGTGTCTACTTACTATAGCAACGGAGATGATTTTCAATTTTGCAGATTTCGCGGTGAAATATGGTTTTTCGGGTCTCACGGAAAAACGACCGAAGCTATGAAAATTTATTTTACATTTTTGTAATCTATAGGTCAAACTACATCCACACATGTGCAATACATGTGTCTAAGTACTATAGCAACGGAGATGATTTTTCAATTTTGCAGATTTCGCGGTGAAATATGGTTTTTCGGGTCTCACGGAAAAACGACAAGTGCTAGGAAAATTTATTTTACATTTTTGTAATCTGTAGGTCAAACTACATCCATACATGTACAAAACATGTGTCTAAGTACTATAGCAACGGAGATGATTTTTCAATTTTGCAGATTTCGCGGTGAAATATGGTTTTTCGGGTCTCACGGAAAAAACCACAAGTGCTAGGAAAATTATTTTACATTTTTGTAATCTGTAGGTCCAAACTACATCCATACATGTGCAATACATGTGTCTAAGTTCTATAGCAACGGAGATGATTTTTCAATTTTGCAGATTTCGCGGTGAAATATGGTTTTTCGGGTCTCACGGAAAAACCACCAGTGCTAGGAAAATTTATTTTACATTTTTGTAATTTGTAGGTCAAACTACATCCATACATGTGCAAAACATGTGTTTAATCAAGCTCGCCGGGAGGCGAGCGCTCGTCAAGCAGCGCCAGCCTACCGGCCTATATTAACAGGAAACAGAGTTTATATGTATTTTGTTTTATTGTTTTCGCACACTTCACGCTAACTTTTATTGATTTTTATTTCAAATTCGTAATGAGACGCGAAAATAGATTGTGTTTCACGAAAGCGCGAGGTTCCTACGTACAGTTAAAGTCGTTTTCTAGCCACGCCGAAAATCTTGAATTTCATGAAATTATTCATACGGGTTTTTTTTTTTTTTTTTCAGACCAATTTTCTGTCAAGGGTACAGCAACGTGTGCTTATCGTGGAAAGACGTGAGCTACGTTTTTGAATAGGGAATTTTTTTTTCTGCATACCTTTTATAGTTTCAAGTATTTATTTTTTTATAGGATAGGAGATATAGCCTTCTAAAATAAAACCGGAAAGTTGCACAGAGCCGCCCCTGGTTATCTTGGAGCTGCGATTGTGGTATTTTTCGAAAGGCCTTACCATAGGAAAAAATATAAAAATATAACCAAAGTATTACACTGGACCAAACTTGAGCTGTAGCCTTTGAAAGGAATACTTATTATGGAGCCCAGAGCCGTCTATTGTTATCCTAGAGATGTATTTCTGGTGTTTTTAGAAAGGTCTAGTCAAAGGGAATGAGATCACTTAATTTCAGATGGTTGAAAAAAGTAGAAAAGTATTTAAAGTCCTCTAAAGGAATATCTATAATGAACCCTGGAGCCACGCCTAGTTATCCCACGTGCATGACTGAAGGTTCTTTCTAAAGGTCTAATTACGCAAAATTATAATATGATGTAAATAAAATTTTAGAAAAATCAACGACAGTGTGAGACACAAAAAGAAAAAACTGAATTAAGATTAATGAGAGTAACAAAAAAATCTTCGCCTCACATGGAACTTAAATTATGGATGAGAATCTATCTTCTTTGCTTTATCCAAGCTGCCAACAGCACGCTTTATTAGAGTGGAAATAATAACGTTCTATAAATTCATGAAAAGGTTTCTACATCAAGAGGTAAACTAGGTCTATATTATTATTATGAGAAGTGTATAAAATACTGGCCAGTAAGAGGCAAAAATATTGATTTGCAGATCAAATTACAAAGTTTGCAAAGTGACCTGGGTTCGAATCCCGGCTAGGTAGAATTTTTTTACTCTGTACTTTGGATGTCCGGTATTCTCGTGAGAAAAAAAACAGTAGTTGCTAGTTTGAGTCAACCTCCTATGACCGTTTAATTTCGAACGAAGTGAGTATGGTTTAACTCGATCATCATTTATTTGTCACAATCTAATTATCCATCTACCTATGTATGAAACGTAATATAAGTTGCATTTTTGTCCAATCGAGCTGAAATTTTCAGGGTATATTCCATGGATATATGCTTGCCTATTAATTCATAATTATTAAATGTATATCTAGTACAATTTCTCACTTCTTCTCTTTTATATCTACCGATTATGCTGAAATGACACCATGTTTAGCAACTCGAAGTTAGGCAAATATATGGGTCAACATATCTGAGCACACAATAATACTCGGCACTTTCATTTCCCTCTATTTTTTACCAAGATCGAATTGGTCATGTACGTAGGTACATAATATAATTTAAATTGTATTGTAAACAAAACCACGAAACAGAGTTGTCCGTTTTTTAACGAGTTCATTACTAATTTTTCAATACAAGGTTAAAACACTAGTTGATTATTAATGAATTATTGTTAATGGATTTTAAGATTAAATAGGTATGTTTTTTTCTTCATTATTATAAACTGGTTTAAGTTCCACAAAAGAAGATCCAATTATCACACCAACCTCATTTTAAAACGATTGTGATCAGTTGATTGTATTTTGGTTTTAACGTCCTGATTTGAACTAGTTAGGACGAGGGGTTTTACCCTCCATTCGCTGGAAATCGTTCCAGCTACCTACATTTACCTGACCCAGCCTGGAAGGCTGTGATTCCAGACTCACGTGTTTAGAGGGGAAAAAAATATAAGAAAAGTCTGCAACAACCGGGAATGGAACTCGAAATGTCTGGACTACGGGCAGTAGTGACAGTCTGAATAAATCATTTATTTGGATCAATACTTTTGTATTTTGAATCGTAAATTAGGTAGATCTCATTCAAAATTTACAAATAACTACCTACAAATACAGGGCATCCATAAAGTCTCACCCAGGCCTGGGTTTCTCGAAAACGACTCAAATGCTAAAACCCGTATATCTTTATTTTTAATAGGATTAATTTTCAGCCAAAAAAAAAAAATGTCTACACGTCCCCAGTCAGGCTGGAAATGGACCAACTTCAAAATATTAAATAGAATGGTGTGTCTTGTGGAATATTGTCTAAAGGTGTTATTGAGAGAATTTCATTACAACAAATTTCAGTGAGTTACGACTTGCCGTTCTTGAGATACAGGGTCGGACGTCCTGCGTATCCATATATTTTGACGTATAACTCGTTAACCGTAAATTATAGAAAAATGAAATTTGTCGATAAGTACTCCTTATGGCAAGACCTGTCGAACAAGTTATAACTCGACATACTCTGTTGATGTTAATTTCTGGTCGGTTTCGTCAGCCAGCCGGACGAACAGTAAAAAAAAAAAAACTATCGAAAAAACAAATCAAGTTTTAACTTGTTCGAAAGGTTTTGCCACAAGGAGTTATTATCAACAGACTTCATTTTTCTGGAATTTACGGTTAACGAGTTATACGTCAAAATATATGGATATTACGCAGGACGTCCGACCCTTTATTTCAAGAACGACACTAGTTCAATATAAATTACCCAACATTTTATGCGATAGTCTTATAATATTACTGCGTATCACAACATCCTTAAATTAAAAGTCTTTTTTCTTCTATCTGTTGATTAGTTTTTATTTACTCTATCAGTGGAAAATCAATTAAATCAAAAAGTAGTGATATCCCCCAAAAAACACTACGTGTAAAAATAGTCGTCAAGTGTTGGAATGATTAAAAAGAACTGATATCAAAAACGTCAATTTTCTATGTGTTGAAGGAATTATTTTTCACGTAATTAGTCTCTTGACAATTCAACCAAAATAATAGCCTCACAACAACAATACACCTTTGAGCAAACTTCCATTTGGTAATTTGAGAATTTAACCAACAAATAGCCACACAACAAAACAATGCTCTTGTAAGAACAATGTTGCATAATTACAGAACCATTGTTCTTACAAGAGCATTGTTTTGTTTTGTGGCTATTTTTTGGTTAAATTCTCAAATTACCAAATGGAAGTTTGCTCAAAGGTGTATTGTTGTTGTGAGGCTATTATTTTGGTTGAATTGTCAAGAGACTAATTACGTGAAAAATAATTCCTTCAACACATAGAAAATTGACGTTTTTGATATCAGTTCTTTTTAATCATTCCAACACTTGACGACTATTTTTACACGTAGTGTTTTTTGGGGGATACTATAATAACGGAGATGATTTTTCAATTTTGCAGATTTCGTGGTGAAATATGGTTTTTCTGGTCTCACGGTAAAACGACCGAAGCTATGAAAATTTATTTTACATTTTTGTAATCTATAGGTCAAACTACATCCATGCATGAGCAATACATGTGTCTAAGTACTATAGAAACGGAGATGATTTTTCAATTTTGCAGATTTCGCGGTGAAATATGGTTTTTCGGGTCTCACGGAAAAACGACAAGTGCTAGGAAAATTTATTTTACATTTTTGTAATCTGTAGGTCAAACTACATCCATACATGTGCAATACATGTGTCTAAGTACTATAGCAACGGAGATGATTTTTCAATTTTGCAGATTTCGCGGTGAAATATGGTTTTTTCGGGTCTCACGGAAAAACCACAAGTGCTAGAAAAATTTATTTTACATTTTTGTAATCTGTAGGTCAAACTACATCCATACATGTGCAATACATGTGTCTAAGTACTATAGCAACGGAGATGATTTTTCAATTTTGCAGATTTCGCGGTGAAATATGGTTTTTCGGGTCTCACGGAAAAACCACAAGTGCTAGAAAAATTTATTTTACATTTTTGTAATTTGTAGGTCAAACTACATCCATACATGTGCAAAACATGTGTCTAAGTACTATAGCAATGGAGATGATTTTTCAATTTTGCAGATTTCGCGGTGAAATATGGTTTTTGGGGTCTCACGGAAAAAACGACCGAAGCTATGAAAATTTATTTTACATTTTTGTAATCTGTAGGTCAAACTACATCCATACATGTGCAAAACATGTGTCTAAGTACTATAGCAACGGAGATGATTTTTCAATTTTGCAGATTTCGCGGTGAAATATGGTTTTTCGGGTCTCACGAAAAAACCACAAGTGCTAGGGAAATTATTTTACATTTTTGTAATCTGTAGGTCAAACTACATCCATACATGTGCAATACATGTGTCTAAGTACTATAGCAACGGAGATGATTTTTCAATTTTGCAGATTTCGCGGTGAAATATGGTTTTTCGGGTCTCACGGAAAAACGACCGAAGCTAGGAAAATTTATTTTACATTTTTGTAATCTGTAGGTCAAACTACATACATACATGTGCAAAACATGTGTCTAAGTACTATAGCAACGGGGATGATTTTTCAATTTTGCAGATTTCGCGGTGAAATATGGTTTTTCGGGTCTCACGGAAAAACGACCGAAGCTAGGAAAATTTCTTTTACATTTTTGTAATTTGTAGGTCAAACTACATCCATACATGTGCAATACATGTGTCTAAGTACTATAGCAACGGAGATGATTTTTCAACATTGCAGATTTCGCGGTAAAATATGGTTTTTCGGGTCTCACGGAAAGCCACAATTGCTAGGAAAATTTATTTTACATTTTTGTAATCTGTAGGTCCAACTACATCCATACATGTGCAAAACATGTGTCTAAGTACTATAGCAACGGAGATGATTTTTCAATTTTGCAGATTTCATGGTGAAATATGGTTTTTCGGGTCTCACGGAAAAACCACAAGTGCTAGAAAAATTTATTTTACATTTTTGTAATCTGTAGGTCAAACTACATCCATACATGTGCAATACATGTGTCTAAGTACTATATCAACGGATATGATTTTTCAATTTTGCAGATTTCGCGGTGAATTATGGTTTTTTAGGTCTCACGGAAAAAACGACCGAAGCTATGAAAATTTATTTTACATTTTTGTAATCTGTAGGTCAAACTACATCCATACATGTGCAATACATGTGTCTAAGTACTATAGCAACGGAGATGATTTTTCAACATTGCAGATTTCGCGGTGAAATATGGTTTTTCGGGTCTCACGGAAAGCCACAATTGCTTGGAAAATTTATTTTACATTTTTGTAATTTGTAGGTCAAACTACATCCATACATGTGCAAAACATGTGTCTAAGTACTAAAGCAATGGAGATGATTTTTCAATTTTGCAGATTTCGCGGTGAAATATGGTTTTTCGGGTCTCACGGAAAAACCACAAGTGCTAGGAAAATTTATTTTACATTTTTGTAATCTGTAGGTCAAACTACATCCATACATGTGCAAAACATGTGTCTAAGTACTATAGCAATGGAGATGATTTTTCAATTTTGCAGATTTCGCGGTGAAATATGGTTTTTCGGGTCTCACGGAAAAACCACAAGTGCTAGGAAAATTTATTTTACATTTTTGTAATCTGTAGGTCAAACTACATCCATACATGTGCAATACATGTGTCTAAGTACTATATCAACGGATATGATTTTTCAATTTTGCAGATTTCGCGGTGAATTATGGTTTTTTAGGTCTCACGGAAAAACCACAAGTACTAGGAAAATTTTGTAATTTGTAGGTCAAACTACATCCATACATGTGCAAAACATGTGTCTAAGTACTATAGCAATGGAGATGATTTTTCAATTTTGCAGATTTCGCGGTGAAATATGGTTTTTCGGGTCTCACGGAAAAACCACAAGTGCTAGGAAAATTTATTTTACATTTTTGTAATCTGTAGGTCAAACTACATCCATACATGTGCAATACATGTGTCTAAGTACTATATCAACGGATATGATTTTTCAATTTTGCAGATTTCGCGGTGAATTATGGTTTTTTAGGTCTCACGGAAAAACCAAAAGTACTAGGAAAATTTATTTTACATTTTTTTAATCTGTAGGTCAAACTACATCCATACATGTGCAAAACATGTGTCTAAGTACTATAATAATGGAGATGATTTTTCAATTTTGCAGATTTCGTGGTGAAATATGGTTTCCTGGTCTCACGGTAAAACGACCGAAGCTATGAAAATTTATTTTACATTTTTGTAATCTATAGGTCAAACTACATCCATGCATGAGCAATACATGTGTCTAAGTACTATATCAACGGATATGATTTTTCAATTTTGCAGATTTCGCGGTGAATTATGGTTTTTTAGGTCTCACGGAAAAACCACAAGTACTAGGAAAATTTATTTTACATTTTTTTAATCTGTAGGTCAAACTACATCCATACATGTGCAAAACATGTGTCTAAGTACTATAATAATGGAGATGATTTTTCAATTTTGCAGATTTCGTGGTGAAATATGGTTTTTCTGGTCTCACGGTAAAACGACCGAAGCTATGAAAATTTATTTTACATTTTTGTAATTTGTAGGTCAAACTACATCCATACATGTGCAAAACATGTGTCTAAGTACTATAGCAATGGAGATGATTTTTCAATTTTGCAGATTTCGCGGTGAAATATGGTTTTTCGGGTCTCACGGAAAAACCACAAGTGCTAGGAAAATTTATTTTACATTTTTGTAATCTGTAGGTCAAACTACATCCATACATGTGCAATACATGTGTCTAAGTACTATATCAACGGATATGATTTTTCAATTTTGCAGATTTCGCGGTGAATTATGGTTTTTTAGGTCTCACGGAAAAACCACAAGTACTAGGAAAATTTATTTTACATTTTTTTAATCTGTAGGTCAAACTACATCCATACATGTGCAAAACATGTGTCTAAGTACTATAATAAGGAGATGATTTTTCAATTTTGCAGATTTTGCGGTGAAATATGGTTTTTCGGGTCTCACGGAAAAACCACAAGTGCTAGGAAAATTTATTTTACATTTTTGTAATTGTAGGTCAAACTACATCCATACATGTGCAATACATGTGTCTAAGTACTATAGCAATCGGATATGATTTTTCAATTTTGCAGATTTCGCGGTGAAATATGGTTTTTCGGGTCTCACGGAAAAACGACCAAGCTATAGGAAAATTTATTTTACATTTTTGTAATCTGTAGGTCAAACTACATCATACATGTGCAAACATGTGTCTAAGTACTATAGCAAACGGAGATGATTTTTCAATTTTGCAGATTTCGTGGTGAAATATGGTTTTTCTGGTCTCACGGAAAAACGACCGAAGCTAGGAAAATTTTTTTACATTTTTGTAATTCTAGGTCAAACTACATCCATACATGTGCAATACATGTGTCTAAGTACTATAGCAACGGAGATGATTTTTCAATTTTGCAGATTTCGCGGTGAAATATGGTTTTTCGGGTCTCACGGAAAAACGACAAGTGCTAGGAAAATTTATTTTACATTTTTGTAATTGTAGGTCAAACTAATCTCATACATGTGCAATACATGTGTCTAAGTACTATAGCAACGGAGATGATTTTTCAATTTTGCAGATTGCGCGGTGAAATATGGTTTTTTGGGTCTCACGGAAAAACCACAAGTGCTAGGAAAATTTATTTTACATTTTTGTAATCTGTAGGTCAAACTACATCCATACATGTGCAAACATTGTCTAAGTACTATAGCAACGGAGATGATTTTTCAATTTTGCAGATTTCGCGGTGAAATATGGTTTTTCGGGTCTCACGAAAAAACCACAAGTGCTAGGAAAATTTATTTTACATTTTTGTAATCTGTAGGTCAAACTACATCCATACATGTGCAAAACATGTGTCTAAGTACTATAGCAACGGAGATGATTTTTCAATTTTGCAGATTTCGCGGTGAAATATGGTTTTTCGGGTCTCACGGAAAAACGACGAAGCTAGGAAAATTTATTTTACATTTTTTGTAATCTGTAGGTCAAACTACATACATACATGTGCAAAACATGTGTCTAAGTACTATAGCAACGGGGATGATTTTTTCAATTTTGCAGATTTCGCGGTGAAATATGGTTTTTCGGGGTCTCACGGAAAAACGACCGAAGCTAGGAAAATTTCTTTTACATTTTTTGTAATTTGTAGGTCAAACTACATCCATACATGTGCAATACATGTGTCTAAGTACTATAGCAACGGAGATGATTTTTCAACAATTTGCAGATTTCGCGGTGAAATATGGTTTTTCGGGTCTCACGGAAAGCCACAATTGCTAGGAAAATTTATTTTACATTTTTGTAATTTGTAGGTCAAACTACATCCATACATGTGCAAACATGTGTCTAAGTACTATAGCAATGGAGATGATTTTTCAATTTTGCAGATTTCGCGGTGAAATATGGTTTTTCGGGTCTCACGGAAAAACCACAAGTGCTAGGAAAAATTTATTTTACATTTTTGTAATCTTAGGTCAAACTACATCCATACATGTGCAAACATGTGTCTAAGTACTATAGCAATGGAGATGATTTTTCAATTTTGCAGATTTCGCGGTGGAAATATGGTTTTTCGGGTCTCACGGAAAAACCACAAGTGCTAGGAAAATTTATTTTACATTTTTGTAATCTGTAGGTCAAACTACATCCATACATGTGCAATACATGTGTCTAAGTACTATATCAACGGATATGATTTTTCAATTTTGCAGATTTCGCGGTGAATTATGGTTTTTTAGGGTCTCACGGAAAAACCACAAGTACTAGGAAATTTTGTATTTTTGTAAGGTCAAACTACATCCATACATGTGCAAAATATGTGTCTAAGTACTATAGCAATGGAGATGATTTTTCAATTTTGCAGATTTCGCGGTGAAATTGGTTTTTGGGTCTCACGGAAAAGCCACAATGCTAGGAAAATTTATTTTCTTTTTGTAATTTGTAGGTCAAAAATACATCCATACATGTGCAAACATGTGTTTAAGTACATACAATGGAGATGATTTTTCAATTTTGCAGATTTTCGCGGTGAAATATGGTTTTTTGGTCTCACGGAAAAACCAAAGTCTAGGAAAATTTATTTTAATTTTTTAATCTGTAGGTCAAATACATCCCAAAATGTGCAAAAAAGTGTCTAAGTATATATAAGGATGATTTTTCAATTTTGCAGATTTCGGGTGAATTTTGGTTTTTTGGTTCCACGGAAAAAAAAACCAAGTATGGGAAAATTTTTTTTTACATTTTTTAATCTTTGGTCAAACTACATCCCCTCATGGCAAACATGTGTCCCAAAGTATAATAAGGAATGATTTTTAATTTTGCAGATTTCGGGTGAAAAATTTGGTTTTTTGGTCCACGGAAAAACCCACCAAGCTAGAAAATTTATTTTACATTTTTTATCTTAGGTCAAACTACATCCATCATGGCAAAAATGTGTCAAGTACTATAAAAGGAGAGATTTTTTAATTTGCAGATTTTGGGGGTGAAATATGGTTTTTTGGTTCCGGAAAAAAAGACAGGCTAGGAAAAATTTTTTTTACATTTTTGTAATCCCTTTGGTCAAACTACATCCATCTGGATACATGGTTAAGTACTATAGCAACGGAGATGATTTTTTTAATTTGCAGATTTCGCGGTTGGGAAAAAATGGTTTTTCGGGTCTCACGGAAAACCCCAATTTCTTAGGAAAATTTATTTTACATTTTTGTTAATTTGTAGGTCAAAAACATCCTAATGTGAAACTGTGTTTAGTACTTAGCAAGGAATTTTTCATTTTGGATTTCGCGGTGAAATATGGTTTTTGGGTTTAGGAAACCACAATTTCTAGGAAATTTTTTTTTACTTTTTGTAATCTGTAGGTCAAAAAATCCCCTAAAGTGCAAAAACATGTGTCTAAAAATACTTTCAAGGATAGATTTTTCAATTTTGCAGATTTTCCCGGGAATTATGTTTTTTAGGTTTACGGGAAAAAAACCCCAAGACTAGGAAAATTTTGTAATTTGTAGGTCAAACTAAAACCATACTGTGCAAAACAGTGTTAAGTACTATAGCTGGAGTGATTTTTTAATTTTGCAGATTTCGTGTTGAAAAATGGTTTTTGGGTCCACGGAAAAACCAAAGTGCTGGAAATTTTTTTTACTTTTTGTAATTGTAGGTAAACTCATCCTTAATGTGCAATCAGTGTCTAAGTCTATATAAACGGATATGATTTTTCAATTTTTGCGATTTCGCGGTGAATTTGGTTTTTTTTTTGGTCTCACGGGAAAA
>JAMCCL010000524.1:0-27524 GCA_024516035.1 Bactericera cockerelli
CTTCGTGTGCAAAAGACACCAAAAATTAAATCCTTCAAAAAAATTTCCTTTAAACAATTGTCTAAAAAGGAACTGATATCAAATGAATGCCAAGTTCTTGTAAATGGAAATCATTTGCTACGAAAGGAGTCTCAAAACAGAAATCAAATGAGGATTGGCATGACTTTCCCATTATTCTACAATTTATTAACGTAAAAGTTAACATTAAAAAATGGCAAGTTCAAAGCAATTCTTTTGATTTTTGAAAACTTTGCCAAGATTTTTAATGGTAACTTTTGCGTTAATAAATTGTGAATAATGGGAAATGTCATGTCCCAATCCTCATTTGATTTTGTGCTTGGGGGACTCCTTTCCTAGCAAATGATTTTCAGTTTACAAGAATTGCTTCATTTGATATCAGTTCCCTTTTTTAGACAATTGTTTAAAGGAAATTATTTTTTGAAGGATTCTAATTTTCTTGGTGTCTTTTCCACACGAGGTGTATTTTTGGGGGATATAGATATTTTTGGTTGGTTACATTTTTGAAATTTTCTTTATCTTCACCTGCCCCATGGAAACTAACTTTATTTTTTGAAAATATTGGTGGCTTGAACTTTTCTTATTCATTAAATTATTCTTCTGTGCAATATTTCTAAATTATTGTACCCTGATTTTTTTTTACTTTAACCTTAGTATACTGGGTTTCTTTTTCTCGTTGGATTTTGTTACATGGCTGGCATATCCCCCCAAAGGTTATGGAAATAAAGTGATAATTGTTTCCTATGTTTTTTTAAATGGGGAATCCGATAGTATGACATTCGTACGTCGGTTCGGGGTTAGGTTGGTCCTTTGAATAAACAAGATAATGTAAAAATAAATTAAATAAATAAAAATATTGACACAGTGGGTATCGAACTTGCGACCTAGTAATTTGAAAAAAATTGACACGAATTCGGAAATCTAATACTGTTAATAATTATGTACAGTGTAAGTACAGCTGACACGCATAAACAAAATTTTAAAATATGCAATAAAAAAAATTTCCTGAATAGTATTCTTCTGTGCAATTTTCTAATTCTTCATCTAATTAAATAAATTTTTTGGAAACTAAATAACATTAGTTTACTACATTGTCCGAGGTTCGGGGCGGAATCCAGTATTGATACCTGAGAGGAAAAAAACGCCGACGGAATCCTTTGTCGTCCGATTGGTAAAATTACTGTGGTTAACCTTTGTTTGCGAATGAAAAACCCAAGCCTTTTTTATGAGAACACTACTTAATAAAATGATGTGCATTTCGAAACCCAGTGATTCTCAAAATCGAAGTCGTAAAATCCTACCCAAGGTAGCTGGTAAATATAGGAATTTTCTTGAAATTGTTTTTTACAATAACAATCCCCGTTTAGTTTGTATGTGTATTATGTAATTATTATGTTATTATATTCCCATTTGGGTGTGGGTCAACGATAGAGTATGGAATCCAATACAAACAATAATTGTAACAAAATTATTAATAAAATTTCTGTCGGCTATAAGATTCGAACCCAACCCTTCCGCTGCTTAGCGAGGATGTCACGCAAAGAAAAAAAAGAAGAAGTTGTTCGAAAAAGATAACCATGAAATGTATCTATGCAACTATTCATTAGATTTTTTGTACAACAATTGTCCATTCGTAGTTTTTGTAAAATAAAACTAAAAAGAAGTTGTGAATTTGTAATTAATAATATGTATCAACCATGTATATTATGAGGGGGCGAAAAAAAACAGAATTAAAAAAACAATGAGAAGAAAAGAAAAAGAAGAGCATTGAAGAAACATCCGTTTCGGATCAATTCGGCAAGGTGACCATTTTTATCCTGACCCCAACACCTCACACACCACACCACATGGCCACCGACACACCCTCCCATAATAATTTCATTCTAAAGTAAAGGGTCCAGCCGGGGGTCGTGATTCCAATAGCTAAATCGTGCCCAAAAATAGATAGGTATATGGTACATCATCAAGTACATACATTGATATAAAACTATGTATTTTATGTACCTACATAAAAAGGGAACATTTCTATGTTTTATGATGCTTCTAACAGTTCATCTATTCGGTTATTTCAAGAGTGGCTTTTTTTCGCTATAGTCCAACCTGCCTTTAGCGAGTAATTTAGGCTAGAAAAGAAAAAACAGCTCTCCGCCTCTCGCAATAATTTCTAAAAGATAATCAGGTAGCATCGTAATTTTTTGTGTTAACCACAATCAAAAATTGCTCATAGATCAAAATTGCTCAATCACTTAACTAGATCTTTGTTGAACTTCGGGCTCGAACCACGACCTCCGGTTACGACCCGCCGCCTTATCGATCGTGCTACACTGCTACTGGGGCGGTAATCGGGGAATCGATTTCATGTAATACCCCATCGATAATGCTTCTATAAGGAAAGAAAACAAATTTAACCCGACATCCCTATTATGGCAAAAGGCTAAAATTTTTTTTTTTGTTCAAAAAAAAAAAAAAATCTAAGATTAGAATAAAATTAACGGAAGTAATGGTATGTTATAGTACTTTTAATAACAAAAAAATACAATAATAATAATATTCGACTTAAATTTTTACTGCCCGATTAGGGGCTTTAAAGTCCCATTATTCCAGAAGTAAGCCCAATACTATTATTATGTGGTTTAAAAAACCCAAATGGGAGAATAAAAAGTCATGTCCCGGCTGGGTTTCGAACCCCCCCGACCTCTGGAATATTTGGATTCACAAGTGCCGCCTTTACCACTGACAACCGGCAGAGGTTTTGTCCCTTCATTCTATCTTGAGAGTTATTAATTATGTATTTGTTGTGTCTTATATTCATTATTATTTGCGTGTCCCATCTTGAGTGTTTATGCGTCATATCAAACAAAATTACCCAATGCCATCTCTGCTTTCCCTAGTCAGTTCGGTACAAAATTTATGCGAAATGAATGGAATATCTGCCTGGTGGATCGTAGGTGGCCCCTGGCCAGACTTGGCTATACTGGCCAGTGGGCGAGGTCAGTTGAATTGTTTCTAGAGACCAGGATAAAGTTGACCATTCAAATTCGAACCTTAGTGACGCTGGCTATTCCCCGGGCCCCCTCAGGCTGGACGAGGTTAATTAAGATTTTTGTCTGGACATACAATCCGGTATTGAGTTGGCCATTCAAATTCGTACCCCTCGTGACGCTGGTATTCCGGGCCCCATCAAGCTGGGTGAGATTAATTTAGATTTTTGATGGAAGGGCACACAACCAATTTGAATTGACCATTCAAATTGAAACCCTGCTCTAAGGTAATTCAGGTACGTAGGGATCGTTGGTTCGAATCCCCCCAATCAGCATTTTCCTCATAATTTGGTTTGTGACCACATAATAATAAGAATCAGATAGAGTTAGGTGGTAGAAAAAAGCTTTGACATTAACCTGGCCTTGTGGTTAAGTATTCCACTAAAGGGTGTTATTCTTACTACCGATAGCTCCCTACTACTTGTACCTATAGACTTTCTTTTGTTTAAACCCGCTCAAGTAGGGTCGACGTTGTTCAACCTCTGGTTGAGTTGTTGGGTTTTGGAATACACCTTACACTATACAGAGGTAAAAAAAAAACCTCATTATGAGTTGGACTTGATTCAGAATCGGTTTTCTCAGAACTCCTCGTTAAACGTGAAAATTAAATCCCACATTTCCAAGTTGGGGAAGGAATCTTTGAGGTGCATTAAATCGCCCATCGCAATCAAAAATTTTCAATATGTATTGTTAGGTTTGCTGGCTTTCCTTACGATTCCTTGTTAATGCAGTTTCTTGACGTTTCCCCGCTTGATTCCATAATTTTATTTTATGGTTATAGAATGTGATGATGATATTTAAAAGTTACAGTCAAAGTTAATATTTGTGTTAATTCTTTTCGTGATTTCACATTTACTCAAACGCGCTTTAATAAAATTAAATGTACTCAAAAACCCGGGGGACTTGAGCCGCCGAACTGTGGTTACAAGTCCCCCGTTTATCGATCCAAACTCGATTTACTACTGAGTTGGGTTGATAATATTACCTCAAAAAATTTCTGAGGTAATTTATCAACCCAACATAAATAAATAATTCATAAAAAATCCCCTGATTCTAGCGAAAAATTTGATTCCCATTCACGAGGAAGTATTGTGTATTTGTGTCCTTAGTGTATTTTTAATCTTTTACGGTACTTCCCTTAAAAAGGTAGGTATATTTCTATCGGAAATTATAGTTTTTAGAAAAAAATAGGTGTGTAATTTTTATCGCTCATTTATTAGCACTAAAATAAATTTGTGTTAACAAGATTTAAAAAAATAAGGGTACGTATAGATTTGCTGAATTTGTGAAATGAACTGCCCAACACAACCACCCCACTTTTTCATCATGACATGAGATTACCTCAGCACTATGAGTGTTGTCATTTCATTCTACAGTGGGTAAATTTTGGGCATATGTCACCTAATTTCGTCAGGTATTTCTCTGTAAAAATGTATATTTTATTATACACTGAACAGTGTATACTGTACGTGTAATCTCTGTACATGTACAGTATGTATAAACAAAAGGGTGAATAGGTGCAGTGTATACTATACTTGTAATCTCTGTACAGTTTTACAATAGTGTATAAAACTAAAAGGTACAGGTATACTGTACTGTGTAATCTCTGTACATGCTAGCTAGTTAATGTATGCTCATTTCATAATATCTGTTTTGTATTCGGTTTATTAGTTTCTCCTTTATTCAATTTGCTTATTTTGTAGATTTTTTTATTTATTTTTAATTTGGGTTTTAAATTGGCTTTTAAGTACACGGTCAAATCATAACGGAGGAGTTTTCCCTCCATTCGCAGGAAACTCACAAAATTGCTACTCAAATTAACCTGACCCAACCTGAGTGGGGCCGGGGAATACTGGGAATAGCCATGAGGGTTCGAATTTGAAGGGGTCACCCATCCAAGCCTGCCTCGCTGGACGTTTCTTAACTTAAGTGGACTGAATGAAGAAATTGGTTCTAGTACAACCTTTTATTGTACTAGACCCCGTACGGATAGTCTGGCATACGTTCCACCTCCGTGGCGTAAGGTTCTGGACTATGCCCGTAGTCCAGAGAACCCAGTTCATTCCCGGTTGAGACAGACTTTTCGAAGAAAATTCTATTCCCTTCAAAACGGAACTGGTATTTTTCCCGGGGCCCAACCCAGGCTGGGTGAAGTTAATGTGGGTAGCTGGTACGATTCCCACGAATGGAAGGTAAAACCCCAGTCTGACTAAATCATCTCAAACAGGACTTTTTAAAGCCACATACAATCAAGGGACAATAGATTAAGAGTTTGCAGTGTTAATTTTGTAGGGGGTTTTACTGAAAACCGCACAACCAGGTCAGGTAATAATAATGTCAGCTACCCAATAGCAGACGTACTCATCGGACCAAAAGTGCTCCCTGTGGGTACCCTCAATTTTACAAAAGAACAGAAATACCTATCAGCTATTTTCCGATTTTCCAAACCCTATTTCTCACATAGGTGTAATGAGTCGGCTAGGATTTTTTCCCATATCCATTCATTATAGAAACTGCAAATTGATTCCTCAAAACTATTAACGGAAAAAGCGAATGCCAAGTTACGAACAATAGGCAATGGGTAATGCCACTTGCGTTTCCGGCAACAAACAAAAATAACTGAATTATGGTCAAATATTCCTCGTGATTAGTTACATTGTATATACTTGGCAAATTTGAGATGTTTACAAATCACAATTTGCAACTGATCCTTACGTAAATCACCCCTGCTGTTTCAAACTTGGCATCCGTATACCATCGCCAAGAATCTGGGTAAGTATTCTATTATAGTCCGAAAGTAGATTTTAACCGTAAAAATAGCCAAAAGAATGGCAAAGAAACAATTCATAGATTTGTTAGAGTTCTCTATTGTCCCCTTTAATTATTAATAGTTTATAAAGGACCCTATAATAAGTACTTGAATGGATATAGACTAAAGTATTGTCCCCCATAGAGGTTAGAGATAGGTATAGAAATATTTGATAAAGATAAAGGATATACCTCGTTGAGTTCTATTGGTTGTTTGTCAAGCAATTTGGACGGCAAATTGTTTCAGGAAATTTCCCACCATCGTTCTGTCAGGAGTATTAAATAGCCTCCTATTGTGGCCTTCCCACTGATGGGAGTTCTTGATACTTCCTCTAAGTGTTGGCTTTTCCATGTTGGGGGATAAATAAAATCCTTAATAAGCGGGGTTACCATGATCTACGTTAATATGTATAGGGGTATACCTTTATTTTTCTTCATAGTGATGTCAGTCTGTTGATTAAATATTAAATGTTCTTGTAAAGTCTGGCTGGGGGACTATAAACATAGGGAGTAGACCACTTGGCTTGGTTCTGGGGGCCCCTGTCAATTATTCCTTTCCTTGTAAAGACGTGGTGAAGTGCTGAGTCATTCCTCCACTGCTGAACCACTTTTCACGATGACGCCACCCTTGATATCTGATCAAAAAAAAATCATTAAATTTAGACCCTACTATAGTTCAATGAGAAACCGTAAAATAACATGTATTCTATTGTATTGTCGGCTCTTTTGGGTCCATAATTTGGGGGAATTTTTAAGCGGTATAATTTGGAATAAGTTTAGAAAACGTTTTCTCCCTCAATTTTCAAAGGTTAATGCAGGTCCGGTCTTGCCGATGGGGTTCAAGGGGAAAATAATGGAAAATAGGAAAAATTGAAAGGCGTCATCCCTGACGTCGGGCGTCGGGGGAACAGACAAACTCTCCACGAAATTGAAACCAAATTTAATTAGGGGATATTATTATTATTAAAAAAATGTAAATATTAGTAATTATATATATAAAAAAAACACTGCCAATCAGGGACACAAATATTTTCCTCGTCTTGTTTCACTTTGATTTATATGGTAGAAACATTTTTTTCCACATTCTAGATTCTACAAAAATTTCTGTATCGGCAAGTGGTGGACCTTGTTTTTTGACTTTTTGTCCAAAATTTTGGATTTTCTTAATATTAAAGTAAAATTTTATCTAATTAAAAAAAAAAACAAGTGGCCTATTAAAAACATAAATAACATATCATACAAAATTTCATAAAATCGGGTTGTACCGTTCACGAGATATAAGCGTTTAAGTAAAAAGTTAGTGGTCGGGCGCAGGTCTCTTTCAAGCCAAACCGCTTGTATGAATTTGAAATTTAAAATTTGACCTCTAAAAAACGTCTCCTAGATTGTGAAAAATTTCATAAAAATCCGTTCAGTAGGTTTTGAGATTTGCGCGTTACAAGGAATATTTTTAACAGACCCGCCGGCCGGGGAAACAGACGACGGCACAAAATAAGTTACTCAGGAGGTTGTGAAACGTCCAGAAAAATAAAAAAAATTGAAATCGGAGCAAAAAAATTATTATTTTTTTACAAAACGCACAATACTTCCGATTTCTAATATTAGAAATTTTCTCGGGAATAAAACTATTAACCTACAGGGTAAAAATGTTTTTTATGGGAGCCAATAATCCGCCTCGTTGTGATTCCGTAAAACAAATACCAATAAATAGTTTCTCATTATTATTATTATTATAAAAAAAACTAAATAGGTTAAAAAGACTTAGAACAGAAATGAAGTTTTTAGATTGGTAAAAAGGTTACCTTGAATCTTATGTCATAGGTGCCAATAATCCAAGAATATACCATTAGAGGTTTTTAAGAATGTTAATATGTTGATATCGTACATTGTATTATTGCATAGGTATGGTAGGTCTTGTAGGTAATGGAAAGGCAGAAATTTTCACAGAAAAAACCTACAATTGTACCCCAACAATACATTCCTTCCAAAGAAATGAAAATCCAGTATTTTACGAGTATCAAGCTCGCCGGGAGGCGAGCGCTCGTCAAGTAGCGCCGGCCAACGGGGGTATATTAACACGAAAATATAGTTTATAATTATGTTCTAACTATCTCCTAATGGAGCTGCAATTGATACCACATTAAATATTCTAGATATACTGTTAATTCGTCCAAGGTTTCAATACGCTGGTATTGCGAAACATGTGGGAATACTAATTGGTATAAATCCTGTACCTACTACTTCTGAAAAAACAAATGTGAAACACCTAAAGATTCTCAAGAAGGCTATATTTTTTAATAATCTTATATTGAAACTCATGAAAAAAATCGCGAAATAAAAATTAACGCTCACGCAAAAGAAACATTGCATGGAAATCAGCAATAGGTAATTTATTTGAGGTCAAAATTATTGACCCTATCAATAGCTTAGGGAATACTGAACAAAATCCTTGACCTTTGGTTTGCAAATAAACAGGCGCAAGAAATGCGAATGGTTTTATTTCTCAATTGTTACCCACTTTAATATTACCTATTTACTACCCATTAATATGTAAAACAAATTCCGGTAGATAATATTTTATAATTATAGTTTTAGTAAGAAGCAAGTGGTGAAGCAAGAGCTTATTTACAAGGGTTCTTTACTTCTCAAATTATTTACATTATTTTACTTGTCGAAAATAAGGGTTGGGTGGAAGGGGATTGCCCAATGGCAAAAACCCCGCCCTTTAGTTATTCTTTTACTTGTTTTTTTTTATTATTTTTGAATTTATATCAGTCCTTCTAATAAAGTATTTACTATTTAATAATAAAAATGACTACTCAATTTCTCCAACGAAAAATAGTGCCTTTGCCTTATTATAAGTTTTTGGGTACGCAAAATAATTGAATTTTTCATTTCTTTCACATTCATGTATCATTTGCTCATAATCTCGCCCTGGGGCGTGATAACACAGCTACTCAAATTTTTGTTGTAGCTGCTATAAGATATATGTTGCCGTGGTATTTGTTGACCCCTACGTCCAGGACAGAGAAAAAAATCGAATCTTCATTTAAAAACACTTCTTTGTATATTGATTGTACGTTACAACATTTTTCCCCTTGTCTCTTTTATACCGTAAATGATTTGTATGTTTAATAATCATATAATAATAAAATAATATAAAACCTTTAGGGAAAGTAACCCCAGTGGAAGGTACTTTTTTTAAGAGACACAAGTAAAAGGAAAAACTGACTACCCACCTACCCATTGCAAGAGTCTTCATTATTCTTAAAATTTTTTTCCTAAAGGGTGAAAAAAAAAAATGAAGCTGAAAAGGGAAAAAAGAGAACAATATGGTTCAATTTAACAAGCCTTGAAAAGGAAAGAAAAAAAGGGGGGGAAAAGATATTAGGGGCGAGTCACACGGGTACTAAGTAAAGTGTTTTTTTTTAGACTGTCGCGCAAGAAGGTTGCCCCTTTTTGATCCCAAAAAAAGTTTGTCCCCGCAGTCCCCTACTCGCAGAAAAGAAAATTTTTAAGGTAAAAGGTTAAAGGCCCCAATTTTTTGTTTTTATATTTTTTTTTTTATTTTAGAATGTCAATAAAAAAATTTTGTAAAATTTTCCCCAAAAAAAATTTTTAAAAAAAAAAAAATTTTAAAAAGACCTGTTAAATCAAAAACAGAAATATAAAATTCTAAATTTGGGGTATTAGAAACTTTACAAAATTTAAAAAAAAAGTAGTAAAAAAAAAAAAACAAATAAAACCAAACATATATTTAAATAAAAAATCATTAGGAAATGAATAATAAAAAAAAATAAAAAAATATTTTGTTTATTATTTAAAATCAAAAGAGTGGAAAATTTTAAAAATTGATTTTTTTTTTTTAAGCCAGCGCGGGGGATGTTGATACACCGGTTCCCCTTAAAAAACACCGAAGTTAAGCGACTTCCAGGGGGTTAAAAGCTGGTTGGGTGCCCATTCAAATTCAATTCTCGGACGCTTTTTCCCGGCCCCCTCAGGCGGGGTGGGGTAAAATGGGTAGCGGTTTGGAGTTCCCAATAAAAACCCCCTTATTGAATTTGGGGAAAGGCTTCCCCAATTAAAAAAAAAAAAAAATTGTTTTCCCAATTTTTTGAAAGGGGGAAAAATTTCTTGGTTTTGATCACTTCCCTTCTTCATTTAAAAAAAAATTTTTTTCCATTACTTTTTCTCCTTTTTTTTTTTTTTTCAGCTTACCCCCGTTTTCCCCCCCTCCTTTCTTTCTTTTGTTCCTCCCCCCCCTCCTCCTCCGTATGACTCCTCCTCCCCTCCCTTCTGGCCCCCCTCCCTTCCCCTCCTTTTTGTATTAAATTATTGGAATCCTCTTTTCTCGCATTAATTTTTTCCCCTTAAAAATTTAGAATAAAAAGAACTTTTTTGACGTTTATTTTTGAATATTATAATTATACCTTTTATTTTATAATTTACGTTTTTTGGTAATATTGTTTTTTTAATTGGTACCTATTTTTAGAAAAAAACGCGAAAGTATGCTTTAGAAAAAAAATTCTAAACGTAAACATTTTACACGTACGTTTTTCAGGAAAAAAATTCCCTCCTTTGAATTTATTTTTTGAAAAGAAAAAAAATTTACTGCGTTTTTCTGGAATTGGAGATATTTTCGGGGAAATTTTCCCGAATTTTTGCTTTCGTCAAAAACGTGGAATTGTTTTCTTTTGTTTTTTCTCAGTTAATTTCTTTTCCTTCCCCCTTCAAGTAACTTCTTAATTATTGCTTTACTTTGCAAGCACACCCAAACACGAACAAAAACGTTTAAAATGTTGAAAGTTACATTATTAAGTGATTTTTTGAAATTTTTCGTTTCAATCCATAATTTTTTTTTCTCGTGAACTGTTTTGAAAAAAAAAAAAAAAAAAAAAAAAAAAAAAAAAAAATGGGGTTTTTAAAAAAAAAAAAAATAACAGTGTTTGTTTTAAAAGGTTTAAAAAAAATGCTATTGATGAAAAATTTACAGGAAAAATTTTTACCGCAAATAAAAAACTTTGGGGGTTAGGGGTTTGAAAATGCTCTGAGCATTAACCCCCCGGGGGGGTTTCCTTCCCTAAAGAGTGTTATTTTATTGTGAATGATTAAAATATTTTTTTTTACCTTAGGGGAATAGAAATAGTAATAGTACTTTTCCGTAGAAAGAAAAAAGCTGCAGAATTTTAAAATTTTTAAATTTTTCTAAAAAAGAAATATACAATTTATTTCAATGTCACGAGCGACAGTTTTGAAATTTTTATTCTTACGAAACCGTACAAAACGAAAAAAAAATTGTAGAATTTTCAGCATTTTCAGTCCCCGAAACTCAACCCCCCCGGTTGAAACCTAAGTCTTATGAAACTTGTTACAATTTGTCAAAAAAAAAATTTTAAAAAGGGTAAAATTATAAAAAATAGTTCCCCTTTCAAAAATACTCGACTGTCCCTCAGCGGGTTTAGTACGATTTTGGGGTTGAAAGGGCGGGGAAACTACAGCTTGGTCGATTGTCATGAATTTATTTTTTCATGATTGGCCCTAATTTTGTAAAAAAGAATTTATCGGAAAAATTATGTGCGATAAAAAAAGAAAGAAAAAAATATGCTAAATTAAAAAAAAAAATATAAAATAATAATAAAAAAAAAGTTTTTTTTTTGTGTTATTATGCCAAAATTTTTTGGGGGGTAGCGCAGAATCATAGGTTTTTTATACTTTTTTTTTACAATATCTTGTTTTTTTTTTTTTGCCTAAGATTCGCAGGGGTCGCGCTTATTTTTAACAGCTACTATTTTTTCCCACGATTATGGACCCCGAACATCCAAGTACAGAGAAAAAAAACCTCCCCCGCGGGAAACGAACCAGGTCACCAGTGTGAAAACCCCAGCGCGCTAACTCGCTCTGCCACAGTGCCCTTTTTAAAAAAAAAAAAAAAAAAAAAAAAAAAAAAAATATTACTGGGGGGAAGACTCTGATTGTTACACATTTTAAAAACCCTTTATGATATATTCTTTTTAAAATTTTTTTTTTTAAATTAATACCTATCATTGAAATTTTTTGGATAAGATTGGAAGAACTTTTATACACAATCTTGGCAAAAAAAGCAAATCAAAAAAGTGTGAACTTGAAAAGGGGAATGTGTTTTTCTTAAAAATTTTTTCGAAAAAATCACATCATTGTTTTTCCCCCGTTTTAGGTAAAATCATATTTTTGAAAATTTGTGAAAAAACTTTCATAAAAAGGACTTAGGAAAAGCTCTCTTTCTCTTTTTCTTTTTCTCTTTTTTATTGTGTCTCGTCTGTTTGAGAGAGAGGGAAAAAAAATTAAGGGGGCTTTTTTTTTTGAGAGAGAAAAAAAAAGTAAGTTGAAGAGAAAATTTTTTTTTTTTTTTTTTTTTTTTTTTAATAAAATGCTTGTTTATTTTTAATAATTAAATTCAAAAAAAATCCCCCAAGCAAAATTTAAAAATTATAATGGAGATTTGTCCTCTCTTTTTAATCCCCTAACTAACTTAAATATTTTGTACTTAAAATTTGGGGTTATTAAAGTTGTTTTGAAACATACATGTTCTATCAATAAGTAATAGATGTTAAATTTAGTTCATATAGGTACATTCAATTATGTAGAATATTATAATATTATATTTTTTCTTTGTAGTAGCACTGTGGAGGCGAGTCAGCGCGCGGGGACCGCACACCGGCAACCCGGGTTCGACCCCGGGGAAATTTTCTCCGTCTGCCCCGGATGTGGGGGGCACCCCACCCGTGAGGAAAATTGAGCCCCTGTTCAAGTGAAGCAGCGCCCCGGGGGAAATCCTAGGCAATAAAAAATACAAGATATTGAAAAACAAAGGGGCAAAGCCCCGTTTTCCGCGCCCCCCACCAAAACTCCCAAAAAAAAACAAAAAAAAAGCATTTTTATTTTATTTTAGTTTCTCTTTGTTTTTTAATTTCACCATTTGAAAATCTTTTTGATAATAGCTTGAGGGGGGGGGAGAGGGAAAAGAGAGAGAGGGGGGAAGGGGGGGGAGGGGGGGGGAAAAGGAGGGAAAGAGAAGAAAAAAACGAAGAAAAAAAAGGGGGAAGAAAAATTGGAGAGAGAAAGAAGAGATTGAAAATTGGGAAAGGGGAGAGAGAGAGACATGAAGACAATAATATTAGAGGGGGCCAAAAAGAAGTTAGAGGAGTAAGCAACAAAAGACGAAAAAATTACAGAGGGGGAGAGGGAAGATGAGAGACGGCGAAAAAAAAAAAAATTTTTTAAAAAGGAGACCCCACTCAAGGCGAAGGTTTTAGAGCGACGAAAAACAGAGATAGAGAGGAAAAGGAGGAAAAAAAATCTAAGAGAAGAGATAAGTCCTGGAAAACTTCTGAAAAGCATTTTGGGAAAAATCCCCGGGTTGCTGGGATTTTAACAACTAAGTTGAGAACAAACCTGTGCTATTTTTAAAAATTAAGACGCCTGGTCATATTTTTTATTGAAAGAGCTAATAAATAAAATGCAACCCCTCTTTTTTGGATGGTAACCACCAGCGAGGTTAATGCCAAAACATTTTCACCAGCTAAAAACCCAAGTCTTATTATTTTGTAGTCAGAAACTCAAATTAATGAGCAAAAATCCATGGCTGGGTGGATAAATACAGACAACGGCCCAAAAAGGAGGCCAATAAATTTTTGAGCACTTTTTGGAAAAACCCTGACGTAACGCACAAAAATAACAATTTCCCAAATTTTTTTGCAATCTGCGTTCGCCCCTTTTAAAAACCTCTCTTTGCTCTCTCTCTCACTTTTTCCACATTCCCCCCTCCCTCTTCTTAGAAATCCTGTTTCCTTCACCCCCTTTTCTGTCCCCCCCTCCCTTTCCCCCTTGTTTTCCCCTGCTTTCCCCCTCCCCCCCTCTCCCTCCTTTTCTTTTCTCTCTATCTCTCCCTTTTCCTTCGTCCTCTGCTTTCCCATCCTCCTCTCTCCCCCCCTTTTCTCTCTCCTCATCTCCCCTTTCCTTCGCCTTGTCTTCCCCATCCTCGCTCTCTTCCCTCCTTCTCTCTCTCCTTCTCTATCTTCCTTTCCTTGGTTCTCGCTCTTCCCATCCCGCTCTCTCTCTCCTTCTTCTTCTCTCCCTTTCTTTGGTTTCTTCTCTTCCCCTCCTCTCTCTCTCTTTCCCCCTCTCTCTCTTTTCCCCCCTTTTTCCCCCCTGTGGGGTCGTGCGGTCCCCCCGGAAAAATTTTATCTCCGCTTGCAGTTATTTAACTCCCCCTTTATATTGAGGCAACTAATCCCCGGAAATAAGAGGTGTTCTCAGGCTGGATCGTCAAAGGGGAACTAGTTTTTATTTTTTCCCTTCCTTTTTAAACTTTTTAAAAAAATTATCCTACTTTTCCGCACGACGCACAGAAGAGAGAGAGAGAGAGAAAAGAGGGGGAGAGAGAGAGAGAAGAGGGACAAGACAGGACGGGGGGAGAAAAAAAGAGAAGTAGAAAAAAAGAGAGAGGGGGAGAGGAAGAGAGAAAGAGCCCTCAAAAAATCAATCGATTTAAAAAATTTACAAATGCTACAAAAAAATTTACAATTAGGTAATCAAGAAGGAAAAACCACCCCCCGGCGGGTGGGGTTTTTAAGTTAATGCGACTTTTTGGGTTTACGGGGGAAAAAGTAATTTCTGTTTTTCTATAACCACTTTTTATACTTTCTTCCTGAATGGCCCCTACGTAGGTTTATGTAGCGTTAGATCAGTAAACAAATTGTAAAAGGAATGTGGTTGGTACTAGTATTTATGAATTAATTAAATTTTTTTAAGGTTAAAAAATATTAATTTCACAGTACGTCTAGTTATGAAAGCGCAATACAGCTAGGTAGAAGAGGATTACTGAAAAAAAACACGCCAGCGCAACGTCCAGCTAAAAAATTTTTGTGTTGCTGGCATTCCCGGCCCAACCCCCGGCGGATGAGATTAAAAAAAATTTAAATTTTTTTTCAAAATCTACTCAAGAAAGGATTATTGATTCGCGGGGCACTCCCCAAGTCCCCAATATATCAACAAATTTCACATGCATGCCTAAATGTTCATGAAATTCTGGAAATTATAAAAATAATATCTATTATTGTCTTATTAACAATTTAAACCATCATAACCAACAAATTTGGTACTCCGCAAAAAATCAATAAAATGCAAGATGCAAGTACCTACTGTTGAATTTTTTTTTACAAAACTTTTACTATGCTCCTTTACAAATAAATCGCAGAATCCTGTTAAATTTAAAATAAAGCCATCTTACGAAATACATCGTAAATTTTGTTTATTATTTTTTTTTTTACAATAAAAAAAAAACACATTCCAAAAGTTTTCCAATCATTTTTATTCCGGGAGTCACAAAAAAACTAACGGGAAGAAAGTTTCTTCCCTTATTTTCGGAAGCTCAAAGTTGAGAAAACCATCATTAAAATGAGGGGTTGACTCTCCCTCACTTTTCTACCTTTAAGAGAGGGCTGCGAGGTAAGTTTCCCTTCCCTGTTATTTGTTATTTGCCTCGTGTGGGGGAAATGGCAGCGAGAGGTAAAAAGGAACTCGCATGGTTGGGTTAGGTTTGCCTTTTGATCCCATGAGCGTTGGTTTATTCCAAAAAGTAGAATTTTATAGGCAAACTAGGGTACAATATTTTTTTTTGTTTAGAACTAAAATTTCCCTGAGGGGGTAGTTAGGAAAAGGAGGACTACGAAAAAAACCGACTCTCAACACTGAAAAAATCGTACTTGAGAAAAATGTCATGTTATCATGTGAAAACGAAATTTTAGCATAAAGCAATCTAAAATGAAAGTGACCGCTAAAAAGTTAGGGTGGGCCGCTGAAAGTCACGTTGGAATTCTGTCAACCCGAATCCCATAAAATAATTTAATTTTCCAGAAATTGAGAGAGAAAATTTTGGGGCATTGTTTTTTTATTAATAAGAAAACAGGTTTAGATTAACTACTCCAAACCCCTATCCCTTAGCACGCCCCTGGTGGAATTTCAACCTTTCACGCGATTTTATCAGCTGGTGGGTAGTGGTTTGGATTAACAAAACCGATATTTTTTCCTGTTCATAATTCGGCCCTAAATCTTGAATTTTATCATAACAACTTGCACTTCACATCTTGACGAACGTCCACAAAAAAGACCCTCTGTTTTGCCACCCTCCACATAATTCAACCCTTGTGTGTCAAATCTAATTACCACCTCCAGGGGGAAAAAAATAAGAAGAAAAAACACTTCACAGACCCTTTTTATAAAATGTAGGACTACTCTGAACCTTGCCTCCAAAACCCCCTCCCCCCCCGCTCCTCAAAACCCCCTACACCCCCACCCCCCCAAAAAAGTACTACACCTTCCCCCAGGTCCTCTACCCCTTCCTCCCTACCCCACTATCTTCCGCCTCCTTCAACACCCTTCTCCTAATTTTTCCTTTCATTTCACCTGCTATCCTCTCACCCCCCCCCCTTTTAAATTTTACCCAGTATTACAAACCCGCTACCCCTTATCTTCCCCCTTATATACTTACTCCTCATCAAAAGACCAAACCCTCTTAAGCCCCCTCTGCCATCCTGCACTTTCATGTTACCCTAAGGTAACTCCTCCTATCAAAGGTCCCAAAATTGTTATTTTCCCGACCCTTACTTTACCTTCGTTACAACCTAAAATGATAAAATAATCATTTTGACAATGACAAACTCCTCAGTCTTTAGAGCCAAATTATTGAAACAGGATTAAATAATTTTGTAGAATTTGTTAATCCAAGAACTATTACGATAACAGCTAATATAACGCGCTGTGATTGGTTGAAATTTCCACCAGAGGGCGTGTTAAGGATAGAGTAGGATTAGTTAACCTAATCCTTTGTCAAATTGTTTCTTAATTCAGATGATAGACCTCGATTCTCTACCCTGATATTAAAAGACTCTTATTTTTAGAAACCTGAGGCTACCAAAGCCCAGTCGCTTCACTGACTTCCACCTCTCAAGTTTCCTAATTCAAAAAATTGTTGCTATGTTATTCATCCTTGCCAACGATTTTCCAATTTAAATATTCTTACGCCTCCAGCAGCCTTCCGAGCGCCCTACCTTCTAAATTTCCCAAGTCCATCTTCCCTCCATCTTCTCTGAAAATCCTACATCACATAACGCCGCAATACTTCTGCTTCCAACCACCCCACCTTTCACCTATTCCCATCCCAACCTTCCATCCTACCTACCGACTCTCTCACCCTCACCGCATCCCCTTCACAACGTCTGCCAACATTCACCCCTCTCCCCACGATCACTGCTTCCTCCACCTTCACTCCCCTTTTGCTCCACTCCTATATCTTTCAAACCCTCATTTTTCTCCAGCAAAGCAATAAACTCCCTATTCTGACCAAAAACCTGGAAGATAAAACACACACACGCCATGAAAGTTGCGGGAGCTTGCAAAGTTTCGACTTGACTGGGAGATTAGAGAAGAAATATCTGCGGTAACTTTGAGGGGGGCCTTCAAGGGTGGACATAAAAAACAGACGATGGAGGGCGCGGAAACTTTATACTTTTCCAGAGTCAACACCAAATGGTGCTAAGAGGCGATAATCTGTTTTGAATCCCCAGGTTGTAAAACTTTACAACTATCAATGCTGATGATAAAGAACGTCGAAACTTTCGTTTGGAAAGAAATAGACGAAAGTTATGGACTTTATCCTAGTCTGCAGAGGAGCTTCGCTCAAGTTTTCTGTAAATGAAAGGAAATATTAGAAAGCAGGTGAACTTTGCGAACAATAAGGTCCTGAAGTAGATAAATAATGCAAAAGTCACTTCAATTCTTATTGTATTCTTAGATTGTCCAAATGTCCATAGACCAGTACATGGTTACTTTTGTATCTTAATGTTCGTTTATTTTCAAAAATTCAATGAAACATTATATTCGCTCTTTAGGATGTCAACCCATATAATAAATACTTTTAGTGTGGCTTATGTGTCCTAGTTGAGCGGTAAAAATAAGAGGATTGAAGATTTTTTTAATGAAAAAAAAAGGAGGAACACGCTAGTTGAAAATATGTAGAGTTAAGAAAACCAGTATCGCACATAATAATCAAATAGATCTCAAAGAATACAAAGAAAATGATCAAAGTACAAAATGATTGTGTACAATAAATGTCCTCCAAACCTACAAACAGGTACCTGAATAGGCATTACCTTTTCACGATATTTCGAAAGCCTAGGCCATGGTGGAAAAAAATTCATAAATTCAAAACACCTTTTCATTCAGAAGGTTTGCTTTCAGCAAAATAAAATTTGGAAATAATTACAAAGCTCTGAGAACAATAAAATTGGAAAATGCCCTAAAATTTACAATTTTATTTATGATCCAACTAACCCAAAAAGGTGTAAAGTACCTACGTTAGTACTCTCTCTATTTTCAGGGTGTCTCGTCCTAAAATTTCATGGACACTTTCCTCTTTTTATGATTATTTCTCGCTCCACTTAAAAAGGGATCTTAATATTTATGAGTCTCTTTACTTTTCTTGAGAATTGGCTCAACAATTCGACGATTTCGCTTTGTTTTCTGAGGGATGAGAGAGTGCTCTATTTTTTTTTATGTGTTTGTTTAACTATGTTCACTATTTTATGAAAGTTTCTTGCTTTTTATGTTATGATTTTATTTATTTATGATAGGTAGTTCTCCACCAAAAATCTGCCGTCCTATTTATTTTTAAAAATAGTATAGATTTAAAGAAGTATTTGATACAAGATAAAAGGCAGCCTCCGTGGCGTAATGGTTGGTGACTACTGCCCGTAGTCCAGAGTTCCCGAGTTCAACTCCCGGCTGGGGGAGACTTTTCGAAGAATGCCATTTCCGGCCTACCCAGGCTGGGTGAGGTTAATGTGGGTAGCTGGTACGATTCCCAGCGAATGGGGGTTTAAAACCCCCGTCCTAATCCAGGACGTTAAATCATAATAGAATCGTTGGCGTTAGGAAGGGCATCCAGCCATAAAAAAACGTGCTCCACCCTACCAACCTCAACCATGAGGTTGAACAATGCCGACCCCAAAAGCAACATAAGCTAATATGGGATAAAGCAAGGGAGCTATATATTTGATACAAGATAAGATGTTCCAATGTCCATCATTATCAATTCAAAAGTCAAAACGTATACATTTCGACAGGAACAGTACATACGAGTACACATACAATCCAGAGCAGTGTGCTGTGTTAAATTCAAAGGGCTTCACTTCTGAGGCAGAAAAAATAATCCGGAGTCCCCCAGGGAGTCTACATTTGTCTCGCTGTGTAACTCCCAGTCTCGTTGTCCCGGCCAGTGAACAAGCTTTTAGCATTTATTCAATTTTGAGGAGGAAAGAGGTCTGCCAGTGGCGGGGTTGAAAATCAACAGAACCTTCTTCTATTGTCTTCCTCAGCTGAGTTCTACAATCTGTATACTTATTGTTTTTAGTATATTGTAAAGATTTATAATTTTACAACAGTGAAACTATGCCCTGATTTTTTAATCTCCATTATTAACTTTAAAAAATGACTGTAAATTTAGTTCGTAGCTAATGAATACTAAAATTGATATATTTTACTATCCTCCTCAAAACATACCTCTTGGAGATGTTTTTTCTTGTACCAAAAGCATTCAATTCAATACCTGGATTTTATAAATTCCTAATCATTAACATAGATAGAAGCTAAACTGTGAATCTATACATCATCCAAGTATACTTCCCAACATCTAGAAGTACCGATGATGATATTGAAACAATGTATGAACAAATAGAAGAATTGTTACTGCTGGTAGAAAACGAAGCAAATCTAATGATAACCGGAGTTTTAATGCTATAGTGGGATGCCAAGAAGGAGAACATACTGGAAAATTTGGTTTGGGAACAGGAATACTAGAGGAAGCAGACTTGTTGACTTTTGTGAACAATACAACCTAATAGTTACAAACACCTACTTTGAAGTTCCATGAGAAGACGCTACACCTGGAAGGCTCCTGGCGACATCAGTAGACATCAAATTGACTACATACTTGTAAAAAAAGAATATAAACATCAGATAAAATCTAGTCATGCTCACCCAGGTTATGATATTGATAGCGATCATAATTTAGTAATGGCAAAATGCACTCTTAAATATAAGAAAAGATTTAACATCCAGAAACAAAAGAAATGGTGCCTTGATAAACTAAAAGATACAAATACAGAAACTCGAATTTAAAGAAATGTTTAGAAAAACTGTGCGAAACTGGATGATATTCAATCATGGGAAACGGTAAAACAAAAACATTACAAATGCTGCCGATAAGATTATGGGAAAGACCAAGTTACAACCGAGAAAGCCATGGATGTTGCCTGAAATTCTAGAATTATAGTAGAAAGGAATAAATACCGATCCAAAGATAATACGAAGTATAAACTATTGAAGAACCAGATAACATCCAAATGTAGAGCAGCCAAAGAAGAATGGCTTAAAAAGAGTTGTGAAGAGATAGAAGTAGATTTAAGAACCAATAGAATAGACAAAGCATACTCAAATATAAAGAAAATGCAATACAAACCTACAACCAAAAGTCACATAGTAAAAGATAGTAATGGAGAATATTGTTTGATAATGAAAAAGTTGCTGAAACGTTGGAAAAGAATATATTGAGACACTATATGAGGGTGATGAAATTCATATGACGAAGAGTATATAGAAAATGAGAATGATGTAGAAATTGACAACAAAGGTCCTGAAATAACCAAAGATGAATACTACCAAGCTTTAATATCCTTAAATGATAAGAAAGCAACTGGGAATGATGGTATCCCAGCAGAAAATTCTAAAACATCTTGGAAGCAAAACAAATAACCATGTATTCAATATTATAAAAAACAGCTATGAGAAAGGAATAATACCAGAAGATTTTGTAATAAGTAAGACCATAACATTACCAAAGAAAGGAAACGCAAATGAATGCGGAAACTATAGAACAATAGCTTTACTATCTCATACCTCAAAAATACTTTTAAATATAGTAAGAATAGATTGAAGAATAAGATTGAACAACATCTTTCAGACGACCAGTTTGGGTTTAGGAGGGGTATAGGAACCAGGAAGCAATTCTAGCTTTAAGGCAAATATTAGAAAGAAGACTAGACGTGAAGAAACCAACCTTTGCCACGTTCATAGATTTTAGAGAAGGCTTTTGATAAAGTGAATTGGAAATTATTATTTAAAACACTAAAAGAAAAGAATATTGATTGGAAAGACAGAAGATTTATACTACAACTGTACAAAAAAACAAGCCACTCAGATTAACATCAATGGAACAATAAAAGAAGCTAGAATTAGACAAGGAGTAAGGCAGGGTTGTCCACTTTCACCATATCTTTTCAACCTGTTCATTGAATCCGCTATAAACCACATGAAAGATGAAACAGATGGAATTAAATCAACGGAAGAAAAATACATTGTATCCGTTTCGCTGATGATATTGTCATTTTAGCCGAGTCAGAAGAAGATATGAATACCATGTTAATAAACTAGATGAAGCACTTAAAGAATACAAGCTGAAAATAAATGCCAACAAAACAAAAAACAATGCTAATATCAAATAATCAAGTGCAAATAAATATAAAACTAAATAATACGACCTTACAACAAGTAAACCAATTCTCATACCTTGGAAGCATGATTAACATTTATAACAAATCAACAGTAGATATTAATAGAAGAGTCATCCTTGCAAAACAAGCTTTCCTAAACAAGTACAAACTTTTGACCAATACACATATTAGCATTGAAACTAGGAAGAAATTCACAAAGACATTTGTTTGGAGCATACTGACATATGGAAGCGAAACGTGGACCTTAGATCAAAAAAGATAGAAGAAATTAGAAGCAACTGAAATGTGGATTTGGCGTAAAATGACCAAAACAAGTTGGACAGAGAAAAAAAGTAATGAGAGAGTTTTGAGAGATATAAATGAAAAGAGACAATTAATGAATTCAATAGGAATAAGAAAAGTAAAACTAATTGGTCACATCATCCGACATAATGAATTTATTAGGAACATATTTGAAGGAAGAATTGAAGGAAATAGATCTAGAGGACGACCAAGAACGTGCTATTTCAAAGATATAAGTACATTAATGAACTGTAGATCGTATGGTGAGATGAGACATTTGGCAAATGGTAGAGAACAGTGGCTACACAGACAAGGCTTAGCCTTTAGACACTGATGAATCATTAACATAATTATAACAGACTGGACACTTGCTACAGGTATATACCCAGACAAATGGAAAACTTCTTATGTAATACCAATTTTTAAGAACGGTGACAGAAATGAGATAAAGAACTATCGTCCCATTTGTAAGTTATCATGCATTTCAAATTACTAGAAGCTATTATATATAGAAAACTAGCACCTATTTTATCTCCTTTGATCATAAACAATCAAATGGCTTCATGACAAAACGCTCAACTGCTACAAATTTAATATCATTTTCTCAATTTGTTGACAAAACTCTTAACAGTGGAGGACAATTGACTGCTGTGTACTAGACTACTCTAAAGCTTTTGACGTAGTGAATATTAATTATTTATGTGCAAAACTCGAAGCCTATGGACTAACAGGACCTTAGTGACATGGCTGCCCTCAAGGCGGACACCTCTCTGGTTTACTTTTCGACATTTTCATCAATGACATATACACCCGTATTGACATTCCATTTTGGTTATATGCAGATGATAAAAAAATAGGTATTCCCATAAGATCCACCACTGATGTAGTAAAATTACAATTATTAATTATTAATTTAAACTAATATGTACCAACTTTTCATGTCATTTTATTTAACTTCTTCATCTGTATTTTCCTTTGAAATTCTTTTTATATTAATATTAGTATTAAGACTAGGGTCACATTGTAAAACTGGGTATCTCCCGTTAACTTATTAAATAAATAGATTATTGCAACAGATAAAATCTTTTTGTTATTATCATCTCTTACAAGTTGCTCCATACTCTCCTGTTCCTACGCTTCTGTGGACCAGTTCATAATAAAGCTATGGGACAGAGATTTTTTTAGACTGAGAGAATCCTTCCAGAACTCTTCCTCTTTTTCCTACTTCTGCTTCCACCTCCTACTTCTATCTTGTCCTTTTTATCCTCCTTTTTTTCTATTTCATCTTCTCCTTCTACTATTTTTATTATCTCTTCTTCCTTTTCTACTATTTTCTATTGCATTATCTTCTCCTATTTTCATTATCTCTGCTTCCTTTTCTACTCTTTTCTATTTCATCTTCTACTTTTATTAACTTTTCTTCCCTCTCCGACACTTTTCTATTTAATCGAAACCGTCTCTTCTTCTGATTATACTATTTTATCTTGTCCTCCTTCTCCTCCACTTATCTATATCATCTTCTTTTTCTACTAATTTCATCATCTCTTCTTCAACTCTTTTCTATTTCATTTCCTCTTTCTCCTTCTTCTGCTTTCTCCGCTTTTATATTTCCCTCCTTCAAGTCTTCCTCCTCCTTTATTCTATTTCATCTTCTTCTTCTCCTGAGTTATCCTCTCAACCCGCCTCCCTCCACTAACAAACCAACATTGATATTTGCAGTATCCCAAGTCTGTAAAAAATAGCAGACAATTGTTTTCGGTAAACCAGTATGTGAAGTTAATGGCGGGAATTTTGAATGATAAATATAGAGAAGGAAGTGTTTAGATGCAGGTAGAGGTGTAGAAAGATAAAAAGAGAAGGAGAGATAATCAAAAAGTGTGGACTCCAATGGGCGGACGGTTAGGAGTTTTAAAAAGGGTATATGAGAAGTACTGGAATTAAGAGTTATTGTAAATTCTTTCAGCCTCGGTAAAAGATAAGGAACCTGTAAGCGGACATACTGTGGGAGGTAAATAAATTGTGGGCTAGGGGATCTAAAAAGAAAGGAAGAAAGAAGACAAATAATCAGAAGCGCAGAAAACAACTGTTTTGAAATTTTAGATGTGGAAGTGGATGGTAAATAAATCAACAATGCGACATGATATGAGCAACAATAATGTTGCTCATCATGACCTTTGAAAGATGTGCACAAAAAATGTAGTAGTATAGGAACTTTCCAGGCAATGTGTTAACGGATTTCCTGTGTAATATTTTACGTTTAATAACCCGTAATAATATGCACGATGGCAGATTAAATTTCCTGTTCTGTTATGAGCAGACTCTGAATTGGCTGAATGATCAGAAATTACTGTATGGGGAACCTGGCGGTAGTTGGCACAGGGGTTGGCTGTGTAGCTAAACAAAGATGGAGCTTTTATATGATCTTTATTATTTGAAAAAAAAGTATGTAAGAAATGCTCTAAAATAAAAAATCTTATAAAAAAAAACTGAACTAACTTCCTCCTCTGTACTAATGTACTTAACTCTGTACTGATGTACAGAGGCCCGTAGCTCTGGTTAACACAACAACAAGCGAGCATCAGAGAGGAGGAGAGAAAGAGTAAAAGAAGGAAAAAAAAAAGAAGATGAATGAAAGATGAGAAAGAGGGAAAGAGGAAAAATGAAGGAAGGATCAGAGAGAGGGGAAGAAAAAGACAACGTAGAAAAAGAAAAAGGAAGGACAGAGAAGAGATATGAAGGGATGATTAGAAAAAGACACGATATTCCCATTATCGCCGCCAGGTGGATTATTTCTTCATCACCCTGTTGTTTCATGTTTAAATCAGGAGTAAGTGGGAGGAGGAGCGGGAGAGAGAGAGAGAGAGATAAAGAAGAGGTGGGAGATAAAAAATTGAAAAAAAAAGACTAAAAGACTGAAAAAAGGGAAAGAGAAGGAGGGACTGATTAAAAACAGAGAAAATAAGAGAAGAGAGAGAGAGAGAGAGAAGGAGGGACTGATATAACAGAGAAGAGAAGAAAAGAGAGGATAGATAGAGGAGGAGAGAGAGAGACAGAATTCGCAGATGTACGCATAATAAAATTCAAGAATTCAAGGAACATTTTTTTTGTATTATTTATGCGTCTGCAATACGCAACAGCAATACTAAAATAAGTACGCATTATTTTATACGCAAGATGTGCAATATGAATGAATTATGTATGTCTGGAGGTATGTACAAGAACATAGATATTATTATTATCATTATGTATTTATGAGGGCAGTATTGTAGAATCCCACTTGTAGACACGGACAGTGGTTTTCTAATTCATGGAATCATATTTATGGGTATGATTCCGAAATCTCAAGACCTGAAGAAGTTCTTGTATCTAGAACCAGCTGTTTCACCCGTGCTTTGCTACGGTCATTTTTGATGTTTCTATCGTGATATTGTTTCTACCAGAAAATTCCGTAACAGATATTTTAATTTTCTAGGTAGTTTGATAATTTTCTAGGTAGTTTGATAATTTTCTAGGTAGTTTGATAATTTTCTAGGTAGTTTGATAATTTTCTAGGTAGTTTGATAATTTTCTAGGTAGTTTGATAATTTTCTAGGTAGTTTGATAATTTTCTAGGTAGTTGACGGTGTGAGGAGGGTAACTGTCTGAAAATTTCGATATGTTCGAGCACAGGACTAGTCAACACCAAGCTTTGAGATAAAAAGGATTTAAAATTTGGAGTGTTGAAGCTCAACATGAGTCGTCTCATTGATTTAAAATTTGAATTTTTACTGAGTGGATTCGATCGTAGCCAGTAATAAGATATTTGAACATCTGTAGGCTCGTACCATATGATTTTTAACAGGCGATCTTACTATTATTTTTTTTTTAGGGGTTAACGTGTTCACGCCATGGTCATACAGACGGGTTTTACCTCCATTCCAGAAACTCACAAACCTGCTACTCACATTGACTTTCACCAGCGATTTGGGCGGAAAGCCAGCTCACGAGATTAGAATTTGAATGGTCACCCATCCAAGTCTTAACCTCGTGGATGTTGCTTAACTTCGGTGGTCTGAAAACCGGTGTATTCAACATGCCATCGACGCTGGCTCGGATCTTAACTTTAATCTCGTTCGGAAAGCCGTATGGAAATTCCTGTGCAGAAATTTTAAGCCCAAGATTTGTATGAAGAAAGAGACTCATGTCTTTCTATCTCTCTCTGGGCCTCCCTACTATCCTTCTACTCTCCTATTCTCCCTTTCTATATTCCCTACCAACCCACACATCGCCTCCCCAAACACAAACACACACCCGCAAAGACAATCTCTTCCTTTCCAATTTTCCTCTTACGCACGTAAAATCCGCAGGGTTCATAATCCTGAGTGCTCTTGAGGAAAATCATCTTTGCCTCATTTGCTCTTATGTCCTTATTTCATTCTTCTTCTAACACTCTTCCTCTCTCTATCTCTCTCTCTCTCTCTCTCTCTCTCTCTCTCTCATCTCTTCTCTACTCTCTCTCTCTCTCAATATCTCTCTCTTTTCTTCTCTCTATCTCTCTCCTTCATCTCTCTTTCTTCTTCTTCTTCTTCTATTCTCTCTCTCTTCCCCTCTCTCTCTCTTCTTCTCTCTCTCTTTCTCTCTCTCTCTTTCTCTCTCTCCTCTTCCTCTATATCTCCATCTCATTACAATACGATAATGTATTCCTAAGCACAATGCTCTTAGCGGAAATAACAAACACAAAAGCAGGAATAAGAAAAATAATACGCATAAAAGAGGGGAGCCTTCTGCTGATGGGGAATAACAAAAAGAAAAGAGAGAGAGGGAGAAAAGAAGAACACAAGAAGAGATAAAGATACGAGAGAGCGAGAGAGAGATAGAGAGGGTGAAAGAGAGAGAGATAGATAGGGAGAAAGATAGAGAGGGAGAAAAAGAGAGAGAGAGCGATATAGAGGGAGAAAGAGAGAGATAGCGAGATAGAGGGAGAGGGAGAGAGATAGATAGAGAAAGGGATGACACAAATCAGGGAGGAGGAAGAGATAGATCTATTTAGAAAGAGAGAGAGGAAAAGAAGATGGGAAGAAGTTTCAAACAACACACCAAAATATTAAGAAAAAGGATACGCATAAAAAAAGGCGCCTTGTCGAAAAGAGAAGATAATAAATAAGAAGAGAGTTGGGAAGTGAGAAAAGGAGGAGGAGAGAAAGAGGAGGAAAAGAAGAAGGATATGGAGGAGAGAGAGCAGGAGAAAAAAGGAAAGGACGAGGAAGGGGAGAAGAAAAAGCAGGAGGAGGAAGAGATGGATAAATAATAATAAATAAGAAGAGGTATGGAAATGAGGAAGGGGAGGAGAAGGAAAAGGAGAAGGAGGAGGAGTAGAATGAGAAGAAGGAGGAGGAGTAGGAGGAGGATAAGATGAAGGAGGAAGATAAGGAGGAGGTTAGGAAGGAAACATAAAAAGTTTCCTGGGAGCACATTGTTCCGCGGTGCTGACTTGAATTTTAAGCTTTTAAGGCTCTAACTAAAATAAGGAGTTGGAAGAAGGCAGAAGAGGGAGAATATTGGAGGATAGTTGGAAAAAGGAAGAAATTGTCGTAACCTATGAGATAATGGGAAGGAGGGTAAGAGAAAGAAAAATAAAATAAAAGAAGAAGATAAGGGTAAAGACAGAAGAAAAGAAATAAAATAGAAATGAAGTAAAAGGCGTTTTGCGAGAGGGCAGAGTATGAAGTATTTTGTCCAATGATAGACAAAATACTTCCTCATTATTGGTTCACATGCTAACTTGAATTTT
>JAMCCL010000525.1:0-27435 GCA_024516035.1 Bactericera cockerelli
TGTTAAAAATTTAAACATCATTTATGGATTATTCTAATTTGAAAAATAGGCCCTTAAGCCTTGACTATAAATGCCCCGCCCTTGTAAGGATTGACGGAAGGTCCAATCGAACCAGGGACTTTCCCGATCGTAGTTCCCCGCGAGTGATTGTCCCGCCAGGATGAAGGGGGCATGGGGAGACCCACTTGCTGGGGGTAAACAGCTTTTCACTTCTCCGCTTCCCCAGGTCGTAATGCGAATGTTCTTGAGTCTGGAATTCAAATTTTTAAATTTTACTATTAAAAAAGAAAAATAGAAAAAAAAAAAGATGGGGGGTTTCACAGCCTTTTTTATTTCGACCCCATGAAAACAGGAGCTACGTAGATTTTTGGGATTTTCCCACTAAAAAGAACTCATTGTCTCAATACCCCCCTGCAAAAAAGGGGGTGGTAAGGGATACCGTTGTAAAGAAAAACGGAGGGACTATTTTTTTTTTTTTTAAATTTTAAATGAGTTTTTTCACGCTGTTTTTTTTCGTAGCCATAAAAAGGGAAACTATTTAGACGTTGTGGTCTTGTTGCACCCTGCCCATCCCGAGTTGCCCCCCCTCTGAGGGGGGAAAAAATAAACACAGTTTTTCCCCTTTTGGTTTGGGGTAACACGGCCCCCCGGAAGGTACCCCTTACAAAGAATTTTTAAACCAAATTTAAATTCCATTTTTTGTCGGCGGGGGGTTCAAACCCTGGCCCTTTCCCGCATGGCAAGCGGTGCTTCCCACTGAAATATTTTTACACTAGGATAACTATGAAAGGGTTTTCCTACAGAGAGTGAGGGTCCCCAGCAAAGTTTCGTTGTTCTAAAAACATCAGGGGTATCTTTTTTTATTTATTTTTAAAGGATAATCCCTAATTTTTACACGGTTTAAAACAGTGTCAAAACATTAATATAAAAACAAAACGATATGTTTAAAAAACAAATTCAAACTTGATTCCCTACCTCAGCTTGTTCTCTGAGAGACGCTGGTTTTTCTTTCTTTTTTAACGTATCCAGCAGATCCCTACGCTATAGGTTTACAGCTACCTCCTGAAAACCCTCGACTACCAGAGTTTGGTATTGAAAAAATAAAAAAAAGGGTTTAAATAAAATCAGCCCTTTTGATTTTAAAACATTTTTGGATGTACAATAAAAATAATAATAAACCCTTTTTTTTTGCCCCGATAGGGGCATAAGTCCCCTTATTCAGAAATAAAACCAAGACGTTTTTATGTAAAAATTTTTTTGGAGAAAATTTTATTTCCCTAAATTTTTTAAATTTTAATTTTAATTTAATTAGAATTTAAAAAATTATTATTTTAAAAATTGTTTAAAAAAAAGTCCGGGGGTTTAAAAAAAAAAAAATTTTTCCGGGTTTGAAACCCCCCCTTTTTTAATTTTGACACAAGGTTCCCCCCCCAAGGAAACCCAAAAACCCCCTTTCCGATTTTTAAAAAAAGAAATGGGGAAAGTTTTCCCCTTTTCCCCGGGTCCCGTTTTCCTCAAAACCCCCGATTTAAAAGGAAAAATTTTTTTATTTTTTTTATAACTTAATATATTTATTTTTTTTTTTTCAACTGAAGAGATGTTTTAAAAGAGCCATGATAATTTTTGGAGGGGGTTTGGTTTTAAAAAATTTTTTTTTAAAAACATACAGGGTTTTTTAAGGTTTTCTTTCCAAAAAAAAACCACCCCAAAAACATTTCTATATTTTTTAAAATCTTTAAAATGGTTAAAATTTTTTTTTAAGATAACAAAGGGGTTGCCCCTTTTAAAGGGGCGGGAAAAAATTTGGCTTTATTTGAAAAGGGGGAACAAATTTAATCGTCTTTAAAGAACCGTTTAAAACAATACCCCCCAAAGTGGTAAAAAACCCCCCAAATTTGCTTTGGTTTCGGGGTGCTTTGGGAGTGAAGGCCCCCCCCCCACCGGTCAGGTTTCCCAATTCCCCCCACCCCTTATTTTAAAAAAAATTTTCCGGGAAACCCCTCCCCCGGAAAAATACGGGAATTTTTTTGCATTTGAAAATTTTTAAAAAATTTTTTTTAAATTTGTTTTGAGTTATATATATGCCTTTTCCCTTTTAATTAAAAACCCTAACAAATTATTTTTTTTCCCCCCAATTTTTTAAAAATTTTTGAATTTGTTTTTTTATCAATTTCTTTTATCTTATTTTGCTTTGAAGGGGCAATTTTTTAAATTGTTTTTTTATTTCCCCTTCCCGTTTTTTCCCCTTTTGGTTTTAAAGGCCCGAGCCCCCCTGCATCAATTTTACGAGCCCCGGGGGGTTAAGTGGCAGAGAATGCCTAAGGCTTTAAACTTCCCCCCGGGATTACAATACAAATAAAAAAAAATATTTTTTTTATATTTTTTTTAAAAAAATTATTGTTTTTTCTTTTTTTCTTTTTTAAAAATTTTTTATGTTGTTTGTATTTTTATAAAAAAATAAAGGTAAAAAAATATTTTAATAAATCCCGTTGGGTTTTTGGGTATTTTTTTAAACGGTACTAACCCCCAAATTTTTAAAATTTTAAAACAAAATAAAAGGTAAGATTTTTTTTTTTTCTTTTTCAGACCCCAAAAAAACAAACAATAAATAAGTTTACTGGGGCCGGTTTTTCCTTTCAACATTTTTACCCCCACGGAACAAAGGTTCGGAGGGGAGGGAAAGAGGACACACTGGTTGGGGCCCCCTTGGTTTTCCCCGGGGGGGTTTCGGGCCCTTTTCCCGGGGTGGAGAGCTAAAGAATCAGCAGGGAGCGGTTGGAAACCCTCGGGCATGCGCGGGGCGAATTTAGTCCCCTAAATGGGGGGGCAATTGGGAAAAAATTTTTAAAATTAATACCCCGTTTTCCCCCTTTGTTTTGGGCAAGGGGGACTAAATTTAAAATTTTTACTAAGGAATGGGCGTACGCAGGCCCAAAAAATCCCTTTTTTGAACTTTTTATAATTTTTTCTGGAAAAAGCGAAAAAGGTTTTGGGGGGGGGTCCCAATTCTGAACGGGTTTCCCGCAATCTCAAACCGTTTTGGCTAAAAAACTCCAAACCCCAAACAAACAAACGGGTGGGTAGTCCTTTTTTGTTTTATATATTGAATTTAGGGGTAAGACATAATCGCCCCAAGTCCTAAAATAAAAATAACCGGCCCCCGTTTTTCCCAGCTTAACCCCCAAGACATATTTTTATTGGTAAAAAACCCAAAAATGGGGGGATAACTTGTCATGTCCCCCGGCGGGTTTCAAACCCCACGACTTCTGGAATCTCGGGAAATTCGAAAAATTGGCCCCCAAAATTTTACCCCCCAAAAAGTGGCCGTTTGGGAACTATTTCACGTCCCCAAAAAATGTTTTTTCCCCAATCAGATTAATGATGGGTCCCAAGGGGGGAAGGGGTTTTAAGGGGAAAAATAGGGGGGACAAAAAAGACCACAATCTAAGGGGCCCCCTTCCAAATTGTGAAAAAAGCAACCAAAGACTTGCCCCAAAAAAACCGCTCCGGTTTTAAAAAACCCATTCCGGGGGGTGCCCCAAAACCACCCCGAATGGTGATACCTAGAGATAATAAATAAATAAAATGTGTTTTTTGTTTTAAAATTATCACAATTTGGGGGTTTTCCCCGAATTATAATTTTCCTTCCCCTTTAAAAATTATCCCAAAAATTCTTTTTTTTCCCCTAAATTTCCCCCGGCCAGGGGTCGCTGAAAAACCATTAAAGCATCTCATTTTTCCCCCCAAAATATTGAGGGAAAACCCCCAAAAAAACCCCAAGTACAGAGAAAAAAAAATTCCCCCCCGGGGGGGATAAAACACAGGTCCCCTTTTGCGGCAATGCCAAGCGCCCAAAAACCCCCCCGGCCAAAACGGTGACTACTCTAAGATGATAAAATTTTAATTAATATCCCTTTTATTTATACTGCCGGAAAGGGGGCCTTTAAAAAGTCCCCATTATTCCAGCAGGAACCCCAAGAAAAAATTTTAAAAGGGGTTTTAAAAACCCGAATGGGGGGAAAAAACTTGAAATCCCCCGGCGGGTTTCCCCCCAAACCCGGGGAACCTCTGGAATCTTTGGTTTAAAACCAGGTGCCCCCTTTTTTCCCCACTGAGAAAACCGGGGAAAAAAAAAAAAAAGTGAGGGGACCTCCCCCCGGCCCCGTCCCCTTTCTTGATCTTTTTGAAGTGGTTGAGTATGTTGCGGACCCCCCAATTCTCCCCCGCCCGGTTTCTGGACTTCCCACCCCACCACGTTTTAAAACCGGGGGGAAACCACATAACAAACGGTTTAAAAGTGGTTAGAACCTCAGACATTAAACCCATTGGGGAAGGGTTCAGTATGATGGGGATCCATCATTCTCCCACAGCTGGGGGCCTCTGGCACTTCCCACCCCCCCACCCCCTTTAAAACCTGGGAACCCCAAAAAACCCCAAAGGGGTTAAGTGGTTAGCCCCCAAAACATTAACCACTTAAAGGGGGTTCTTTGATGGGGGCCCCCATCTTTCCCCCCCACAGCTCGGGTTTTTTTTTCCCCCCTTCCCACCCCAAAACCAAAAGTTTTCCCCCGGGAAACCCCACAAAACAAACGGTTTTTAAGGGTTAGTACCTGGGGAAAATTTTAACCCCCCTTAAAGGGGGTTAGTTTCCCCCGGCCCCCACTTTCCCCCCCACAGCTGGGGCTCCGGCACTTCCCCACCCCCCCCACGCTTTCCCCGGGGGAACCCCCAAAAAAAAACCAGGTTAAGTGGTTAGTCCCCGATTTTAAACCATTTAAAAGTGGTTTCAGGATTGATGCGGAGTCCATTTTTCTCCCACCCCCTTCGGGCCCCCGGCTTTTTCCCCCCCCCCCAAAACCCCAGTTTCCCAGGGAATGAAAAACCAAAGGGGAAAAGGGTTTTTATACCTCAGCCCAATAACCTTTTTGAATTGGTTGACCCCTTCTAATCCCCCCGGGGGGGGGTTTCGAATCGACCCACCACCCACCACAGCTTTCACCTGTAATGCATAACCCGGGTTAAAGGGGTTTAAACTCAGACCCTAACCCCTTAAAAAGGGGTTTTTTTTCCCCGTCATTTCCCCCACGGGTTTTCAACCCCCGAACCCCTTTTGATAACACCCCCCGCGACCGCCCCTTTACCACGGAAACCCCTTGGGGTTTTCCCGGGGAATGTTAAGAAATAGGTTAAAAAAGCAATTCCCCCGGGGGGGCCCCCTTTATAAAAAGGGGGCCTTTCCCCCCCCGGGGGGCACCACTTTTTTTTTCCCCCAAAAACCCAAAAAAAAGAGGGGCCCCCCCCTTCCCCGATGGGGGGGCCCCCCTTTGACCCCCTTCCTTTTGGCCCCGGGGCCCCCCACATTCTCCCAAAACCAAAACCCAAAAAAAGGGGGGCCCCCCCTTACAGATAGAAGCCCCCCTTAAAGATGGGGGGGCCTTTACCCCCCTTCCCCCGGGAGAAAACCCAACCTTTTTTCTTCCCCCCCAACCCCAAAACCCCAAAAAGGCGGGGCCCCCCTCAGATAGGGGGCCCCCCTTATAGATGGGGGGCCCCCTTTCCTTGTCTTTTCCCTTTCTCGTGGTAAAGGGCACTCGGGGGAACCCCCAAGTTCCCCCGGGGTTCGTGGTCAAAAACCCGGCCCCGGGGCATGATAAATTACCTTTTCCCTTCCCCGGTTTTTTAAACCCCCCCAAAAAAAAGTCTTGGGTTATTTTCCGGGGGAAAAAAAGGGGCTTTAATTGTCCTAATGGGGGATTTTAAAAAAGGCGATATTATTATTTACCTTGCCCCCGGAGAACCACATTCTCCGGGGGTCCGACATCAGGTCTTTCCCCCCTTGACGCCCACCAGCCCCTCGCCCCCCCCGGGGGTTCCCGCCCCCAAAAATTCCCCTGGGGGCCCCCCCCCCAAAGGGGGACGGGGCCCCGGGGTTGGGGCACCAGGCCACGCCCTGACCCCCGGCCTCCCCGGGGTGGTGCGCACCCCGCCCCCGGGGCCCAACCCCCCAGATTGAGGAGGGAACAAGCTCGTTTTTTTAAAATTAAATGGAAAAAAAAAAATTAAACCGCTTTTAAAAATTTTTACGATGTGTTTGGGGCCCCAAAAAACACAAAAAATTTTTATAGCCCCCCTGGACCGAAGTTCACTGGGGGGAATTTTGAAACCCCCTCAATATAAACCTGGTGTTTTAAAATTTTTTTTATGAACTTTTTTAAAAAATAATTTCCCCTAGAAGGGGGAACGACGCTCGGTCTTTATGCAGGAAAAAAAATTTTCTAACCTTCGGTTTTCTGTATAAATTTTAAAAACTCAATTTTCAAAAAATTAAAACTTCCCCGGTTTAAAACCCCAGAAAAAAAAAAAAAACCCCAACTCAGGAAGGGGAGGAACAGAATTTTATAAATACTCTTTAGTTTAAAATTTTTTTGGGGGGTAAAGTGACAAAAAGGTAAGATCGGTTTAAAATCCCCCAAAGGATTTTCTACCCCCAAAAACCCAAATAATTTTTTTTTCCCCGGGATCCCAAATTTTTTTTTAGGTTTTTAAAAAATTTTTTTTTGGTTCGTCATTTAAAATCACTCTTCCCCCCTGTGTTAACCCCAAATATTTTGATTATGAACTCAGTAAAAAAAAAATTTTTAAAGTATGTAAAAAAGTTTTTAAAATTTTTTAACCCCCCACTCCCCCCTATTGCTATTAACACTTTTTTCCTTTTTTCATAAATAAAAAATAATAAAAATAAAAAATACTGCCATTAATGGACACAACCCCTTCCCCCATAAATTTTTTCACTTTTTTCCCCCCGTGAATTTTTGATTTTTAAAACCCAAATCATTTTTTTCCCCCAAGGAATATTTTTAACAACCGAAAAAAAAACCCCCCAAATTTCCCCTCGGGGGTTTAAAAAAACCCCGTCCAGAAACCCCGAAAAAAATTGGGGAAAAGGGGAAAAAAAAAAAAAATTTTTTTTTTTCCCAAAAACCCCAAAACCCCCAAAAACTTCGGATTTAAAAATTTTAAAAAATTTCCCCTGGAAAAAAAAAACTTACTAAAAAAAAAAATTTTTGACTAACCTTGACCGTCATATCGTTTTGAGCCCGAAGCCAAAACCCCGGGCCCTGGGGTTTCAATGGGGGGCAGCGAAAAAAAGTTGTCGTGGCCCAGTCTCCAAGCCAGAGTGGTGGGGAAGGGGGGGGAGACCCGGGGGTTTTTTGGGGACTTGGCAGGAGGCCCCCGGTTCCCCATTTTTAACCGGGCAAAAAAAAAAGAAAAAGAAAGAAACTTAGTCCAACCCCGTGACGACACCAAAAAATTTTTCCCCCGGGGGGGGCCCAAAAAATAGTTGGCTGGGGGCCCAAAAACCCCGTGAAAACCCCCGTGCCCCCTAGGGAAAATTAAACAAAAGAACGACTAGCAACCCTTCCCCAAACCAGGCTAGTTTTCCCCCCTTTCCCCCGGGGGTTTAAAGGGGTTAAAAGAAAAAGTCCAAGTCCCCGTGATGGTTGATCCACATGAAATTTTGGTTCGGGGCGACCCCAACCCCTTTAAATTTTAAAAGGGGGGGGGGCCCCTCCCTCCCCCCCTTTCCCGCTTAGCCAAGCTGGCCCCAAAACCAAAAAAATTATTTTTTTTCTAAATTTTTAATTTGCTCATAAAATTTAAAAACCCCACCCCTTTTTTTAAAGGGTTTAAAAAAGGGAAAAATTTCCCCAAAAGGGGGATGAGAAAAAAAAACCCCGTAGATAAGAATTTTAGTTAAAAAGTGACAAAATCCAAATATTAATTTTTTTTCTAAATTTAAAATTTTTTTCAAAAATTTTTTATGACCCCTTTGGGGTTTTTGATTAAAAAGAAAAAAAAACCCTTTTTTAATGGGGGATAGAAAAAAAAAAAACTGTAAAAACCCCGTACATAGGCAAATAAAAGGGGGATGGGATAAAAAGGCCCCAAAAGTGATGTATTCGGAAGAATTGGGTTTTTGTTCGCATTTCAAAAAAAAAGAAATTTTAAATTTTTTCCCCAATAAAAAAAAAAAGAAATTTTGTATCGGGGAAAAAAAAAAAAATAAAAAAGCCCCCTTTTTTATACTCCCCCCTTTTGTTTTTCCAGCAGTTTAGATGCTTTTTTTTCCCAAAAAATTTTTTCCCGGGGCCCGGGGTTTTTTTTTGGCAAAGTCCCCAAATAAATAAAAATTTTTAGCACCCCAACAAAACAAAAAAAAAAGGTTTTAAATTTACCACCCCGGGTCTTGCCCCCGTCTTGTGTTCCAACAAAAAAAGTGTGAGGTAAAAAGGTGCTTTCCCCCTTTATGACGCCCCCCTCGGGGAACATGTACAATCGGGGAAACCCGGGGGAACCCCCCTTCCCCGAAATTCCTGTAGGCGGGGACTTCACAAAACTTTTGTATTTTTTTGGGGGTAAAAAGGGGGAAATTTTCTTTCCCCCACTTGACCCTTGAAAACCCCCATTCCTTGATTGAAGAGAGAAATGATAGAAAGTTTTTTAATATAAAAAAAAAAAGAAAACCCCGGGGGCCAAAAAGGGGGTTGTGACTACGCCCGTTTTTCCAAAAGGGGTTTCCCGAGTTCAACTCAGGGGGGGGGGGCAGTTTTTTCCCCAAAAAAAAAAAATTCTTTCCCAAAACCAAAAAACACGGGGCCCCCCCCCAAAATTTTCCCGGCCCTACCCCGGGGGGGTTTGATTTTAATGGGGGAAGCTGGTTTTCCCCCAAGAAAAATTGGAGGGTAAAAACCCCCTTCCTAATCCAGGATTAAAAAAATCAAAAAAAAATCGTTGGCGTTGGAAAAGGGGCATCCACCGAAAAAAAGTGAAAAAACCCCCAATTTTCCCCCCTCAACCCCATGAGGTTAAAAAAACCCCCGACCCTGTTTGGGGGCGGGTAAGACAGAGAAAAAGAAAAGAAGAAGAAGAAGAAAACACAAAAGGGGACCCCGGGACTGATCCCTTTTCTACCCCCCCAAAACCGTAAGTCCGGGGGAAGCTAAATTTTTTTGTAGGTACCTTTCCCCTTATATTTAAAAAGCCCCAATAAGAGGGGTTTTTTTTTCGAATTTCCCACTAAAACCCCCCCCCCCTTGGGGGAAAAAAAGGGGGTTTTTTTTGGGGCTTTTAGGTCACCCCCGGGGCCCCGCAAAGCGGGGAAGGGGCCCCGGGGGCCCTAAAATAAAAATAAATTGTCTGTTTAAAATTTTTCCCTTTATCCCCCCCCCCCCCCCCCCCCCGGGAAGCTCCTTTAAAAAGGTGGCACCCGGGGGAACCCCAGAGTTCCCCCGGGGGCCCGGGGTTTTTAAAAAACCCAGCCGGGACATGACAAGTTTTCCCCCCATTTTTTGGGGGGATTTTTCCCCCCACATAATAAAATTGTTTGGGGGACTTCTGGGGGAAAAAAGGAAACCCTTTAATCCCCCTAATCGGGCAAAATTAAATATGGCAAAAATTTATTAAAGGTTTTATTTTTTTCAACTAGCCGGGGCCCCCCCCGGGGGATGGCAGATAAAGCCCGCTAAATTTTTTTAAAATTTTAAAGCATCAAAATTTCAAGTAAAAATTGGGGGATTTTAAAAACCCCAAAAAAGGGGGTTTCAAGGCCCCCCTAAAAAAAGGGAAAGATGGAGAAAAACTGTTTTTTTAAAAAAAAAAAAAAAGGGGAAAAAAATGTTTGCGAAATAAAAAAATTTTTATTATTTTTCCCCAAAACCCCCGTTTGCCCCAAAACCCCAAAAATTTTTCAAAAAGCTTTTTTTAGAACCCCTTGGTTAGGAAAAAAACCCGGGGGTAAAATTTTCCCGTTATTAAAAAATTTTCCCGGGTAGGGGTTTTCAGTATGGTACACAGTGTTTTCCCCACAGTGGCCCCGGGAAAACATGCTGTACCCCTAAAACCCCCCTCATTTTTAAAAACCGATGCCCCTTTATAGGGGACAAACCCGGGGGTATTTCTTAGGGGGGTTTGTTTTTTCGTGGTCCTTTTGGGAATTTTTTTTTTGGACCAAAAAAAAACATTGGTGATTTTTTTAAAGGGTGTTGATCTACCCTTCCCCCTTTTTACACGATAAAAAAGAAGAAAAAGGTTTTGGGCCACTGAACCAATTAACCCAAAAAAACCTTTTTGGGGCTGAAGGGGGTTAAATAAATAAAAAATTTAAAAAAAAGGCCCCTTTTTTGGAAACAGGTTTCCCCCCCAAACTAAAACCCCCTTTTTTAAAGGTCATTTTCCCCAAAATAAAACCCCTTTTGGGGGTTGGTCATTTTCCAAAATCCCCCCTTGGATCTGGTCATTTTTCCCCAAACCCTCCGGGGTCAGGCCCCTTCCCCTTTCCCAAAATCACCTCCGGACCCCCGGGCCCTTCTTCTAACTCACCTCCTTCTCTTTTTTAATTCTTCCAATCACCCCCCTTGGGGTTTAGGTAATTTTCCAACCCCCAAAACCCCCCGGGTCGGGAAATTTTCCAAAACCCCCCCCTTGGATCAGGCCATTCTTCCAACCACCTTTTTGGGTCAGGCCTTTTTTCCCATCCACCTCCTTGGATAAGGGGAAAAACCCTTTCCCCCCCCACCTCCCTTTGGGTTGGCCCCTTTTCCCACCACCCCCTTAAAACATTTTGTTATTTTTCCACTCCCCCCTCCTTGGATCAGGTAATTCTTCCCACTCCCCCTTTGGGGTCAGGTAGTTTTCTCACAACCTCCCCTTTGGGTCAGGTTTCCCCCTCACTCCCCCTTTGGGGAAAGGAAAAATTTTTTCCCAAAAAACCCCACCTCCTTGGTCAGGTATTTTTTTTTCACTCACCCCCTTGGGGGTCAGGAATTTTCCCCTTCCCCACTACCCCTTTTTGGGTCAGGAGTTCTTCCCCACTCCCCCCCCTTGGGGTCGGGGTTTTTCCCATCACCTCCTTCTCTTTTTAACAGGTACCCCGGGGGGCCCCGGGGTTTAAAGACTCGGCGGGGCCGGGGGGGAAAGGGGGGGGGCGGGGTTGGTTTTTAACCCCCGGCGCATTTTCCTCCGCGTCGTGCCCCCTCGGCCAGGAAAGTAAAAACCCTTTGGGAAAAAGGCCCCCTTCCCCTGGCGCCGCACCCCCGAGGCGCGTTTTATGGGGGCCCCTCTTGACGGGAGACGAACTTGCTCACCTGATTTGGGGGGGGGTTTTTTTTTAAAATTAAAAAAAAAAATTAAAAAATAAATTTAATAAATAAAAAAAATTTATAAAAAAAAAATTAAAAAAAAAAAAAATTTTTAAAAAAAATAATAATAATAATAATAAAAAAAATTATTCAAAAAATTAAAGTGATCTTCTTGATAAAAAATAATAATAAGCCCCGGGGTATAACCCCTTTCAAGTAAGGGCCTCCCTTATAGGGGTTTATTTTTTTGGTTGTAAAACTTAAAAACTATTTGATTCCCACATTATTTTTTTTTTATTTCCGTGTCGCTCGGCCGGAAATGTAGAACCGCTTGGCCGCAGGTCCTTGCGGTGGCGCCGCATCCCCCCCCGAGGCGCGCTTCTTGGGGCCCCCACTTGGCGAGTAGAAAAAACTTGTCCCCCTGGGTGGGCGGAGGTTTTATTTAAAATTTAATAAAAAAAAAATAATATAAATAATAATAATAAAAAAAATTATAAATAAAAAATTAAAAAAAAAATAATAAAAAAAAAAAATTAAAAAATAAATAAAATAATAATAAAAAAAATTAATAAATAAATTTGATCTTCTTGAAAATAATATAAAACTTCCCTCACCTGGGTGGGGGGAAAGGTTTATTTATTTTTTAAAAAATACCTTTCTACCTTGATAAAGTATTGAAAAATAAAAGAAAGTTGTAGGGAAAAAACCTAAAACCCCAAAAATTAAAACAATTAGGAAATAAAAAAAATATTCACGTAAATCCCCAGTATACAAACTGGTGAATATTCAAAAAAAAACCCTTTATTTGAAAAAATTTTTTTAGGTAAATACAAAATAAACATAACAACCCTTAAATTAGAATACTAAACAAAAAAATAATAAATGAATCCCTTATGGAAAAAATGGAATAAAACTTTTTCCCAAAATCAGATCCCATAAACTGAGGCCTCCCCTTTAGGGGGCGGAGGTTTATTTAAAATAAAAATGTAACCAAAGGATGATATTCGTTCAAAACTACCCTTTGGGACGTTTGAGTGGGAACAATTTTTTTTTCCTTCAATACCAATAGTAGTATATTAAAAAAGGGGGAACATAATATTATATAGTTCTGGCGGGGGGGACTTTTAAACAGGGAAAAGCCAGTTCTCGTTTAGAGGAAAAATAAAACGAAACGGGACTAGCCAACCCTTACAAGCCGGGACCTACTTTAGTTTCCTAAGGGTTTAATGGTTTTATAAAAAAAAAAAGTCCAAGCCTCATGAGGGTTTTATCGCACATAAAAATGTGGTTCAGGACGGGGCCAACCTTTGAAATAAATTTTGGCTGGGCCCCCTCATTACCCCCTCCCAGCCTTTGCAAAGCTGGCTCCCAACAACAAACAACAACTCTAAAGACGATACGTTCGAACTACCATTAAAGGTTTAAAGTAGGGACCCAATTTTTTTTTTCTAAATTTATCAACTGATAAAAACGTTTTTTTTTTCTCACTCAAATGATCCCTCACATTTTTCGCCTTTCCAACAAATTCGCAAAGAAAAATGGACAAAGGGATTAATAAACAAATCATATAAACTCTGGCTGGGGACAAAAAAGGGAGAACCCACATTGGGTTGTTTTTGGGGGCCCTTGCAATTTTTAAGCTCCTTGTAAAACAGTGGTGGAAGTGCTGAGTCCATTCCTCCCACTGTTGGCTCCATGACCCACCCTATGAAAATGATAAATTTCTGAAAATGGATATGCAGAGAATAACACTGCTATGTAGGTTCAGTTCAGTGAAACTGTTAAAATAATAACTTACCAAACCGCTTCGGATTTACTTGGAACGAAAGATCTTTGTGATCAGGGGGCTCTATTCAGGGGCATCTTCATTACCTCAGATGAAAACCAGCCCCCCCAGGGCTGAAAAATTTAAACAGTATTTTAAAAAAAATTAAAGTTTTCAAAGATTATCCAAAAGGAAGAAGAAAAAATATATGAACTACCAATAAAAAAAAAGATAGTTTTGAAGAAAACCATGAATGAAACTACTACCCCCCAAAACCCAATTTTTAGCTTTAAGCTGGCGTATTAATAAAGTATTTGAATAGTAAAAAAAATTTAATTTTTAAATTTTTTGAAATGTTTGACAAAGAGATCATTACTTCCGCGTACTCATTGTATTCGGACCGGGTATTATTGTTTCTATGTTCTTGATGAGCTGTATATCTTTTACACTGAGAACAACTTCTGGCCTTCTGGGGATCCTTCACACTTCCTCCTGTTTAAAATTTAAAAGTGAAAGTTATCATAATTGTGTCCCCAGGAGCATTATTGTAATTAAAGGATGTAAATATCGGGGTAAATCATAACTAGGAGATATCACAATTACCCCAAAAATTGCTTGACTCAAAATTTTTTCATATAGGGACCCTAAACCACTAACCTCCATTAGAAGTCAACTACCTTATTAATTGAGCTTGTGACATTGGTTCAAAAATGTTACCAACACTCTAAAACTCTATATTATTTGTACTTTGTCCTAGGGGTCGCGGGTTTGAAACTCAGCGGGGACATGACCAGTTATCTTCCTTTTTTGAATTTTGACCACATAATAAATGTCTTGGGCTTACTGCATGGAATAATGCGTTATTTATGTCCTAATTAGGCATAAAAATAGGTTGGCCATTTTTTTAACAATTCTAAAGATATTTTAGTTTATTGTTTTGTAAACGGATAATAAATTACCATTCTTACCAGAAGTCAGCATTCTCCATTTTGCTGAGGAACTCATCCAACTGGTCACTTTGTTCTGGTTTCATTATCTTCTTTCCACTCCAATCATAACCCAGATGGGGCAGATCATCATACCAGTTCATGGAATATTACCAACAGTGTTTCGGATATCCTGCAAAACAAAAGTGTAATGTGAAAACACTTCCAATTTTTTTCTCAATACTTTCAAGTTTTCTTTTTGTATTTGTCCTCCAAAGGATGAAGAATATTTAATAATAATTGGATTAGTATTGTCTACAAATGATTAAACAAATACCCAAGTTAACAGAAGGCATAATATAATGATGAATGTCAATCATAAACCAAATAACTCCAATATTTGTCCACATCATGAACTGAGCCATCTTTACAAGCTAGTTATAAACATTTTTATGATAAAAAGTAAGTAATAAAAACCTGTGAGAAACGTCAGATACAAAAATGAAATTTTATGCTTACCTCTTCATCTGAAGTGTCTGCTTCATTTTGATAATTCAGTATAACCAGAACTTTTAGCCTTAGATTTACTTTATTTGCCTTGGGTTTTTGGTTTTATTGAGCAATTTCTTTTTCTTTCTCGCATCTTCTTTTGGAAGAGGAACCTGCTTATTTTGAATATTATTATTCTTAGTAACTTTTAGGCTTTGAATTGGAACTTTTTGATAGGTTTAGATTTTCAATTTGTTTGATATTTTTGCTGATTTGTTTGCTATTGTTTTTAAATTTCAATTGATTTTGAGCTAGTAATTTGTTTTCCTTTTTCATTATTTACTCCACTGTCAGTGTTCTCACTATCATCCTCTTCCTCCTCCTCATCTTCCCTCTTCTTCTTCATCCTCTGTGTCAATATTCACTTAATGTCCTCACTATTAATACTGTCTTCATCATCATCATCATCCAAATCCTGATCATCAAGACTTTTCAACACAACTTGATTATAGAATGGTTTGGTTTTAGTATTTTTACTTGCTGGGACTTGTAGTATCAACTTCCTCATCACTCTCATTTTCATCATCAGTGTTATCAGATAGTCAGACCCCTAAAGTTCTTCATCGGAACTGTCAGAGTCATTATTTATGTCAGCTAAAAGTTCATCCTCAAGTTCTTCCTCTCCATCTTATCAGTATTGGTTTCCTGAAATTATATCAAATAAAATCTGAATGAACACAGAACTTGGAAGTATTATTGATAATAATAATCAACCAGAGTCCAAACATGACTTAGCCAATAAACAATTATTGGAATACAGATTTCTACACACTAATGGCATAAAATAGGTAAACATTTTTTTGCTGAAGTACCTATAGGTACCTTCTGGTAACTTTGCCAGTACCAACCTATTGTGCAGTATTGAGTGAATTTATTACAGATAAGGCTGCAAGGTTGTCCAATCCCCTCAGACCCCATAAAAAACTTGGTTCCATGTTGATAAATACCCAGGTGCACCATTTCTCTAATAAAAAATACATAGGTACCTACCAAGAATTTCAGAAGTTATGGTTTAGAATGTTAGATGATAAACAACAAAGGTGGAGGTTCCAAAAAAGTGAAAAAAAAAACTACCTAAAATATGGACATGAGTGGTCTTTTTATTGCATTCAGCACAAGTGTTTCCATGTCCTGGACACAATAAGAGGGTCCTTGGACAAAATTCCAGTATGAAGGCTTGCTGAATAAACATTTAAGGATCATTCATGTTGGCTGGCAGTTTTGCTTTGGTAACTACCCAGTACCCAGGTAACTTTAGTTCCTTGGTCTGTATTAGGGTCCCTGGTGTTGACGGACCCCAAATTGAATGAGGAGCAACTTTCTAAACTTATTTCACTTTTTTAAATGGACAAATAGTCAATGTAGACTTGTGTCACTTGTAACTAAAGTACATGTGACTGTTTATGACAGTTTTTTAGTTTCATTGGAATATATCTTAGCAATGAAATACTCTAGCGAAATGATTCGGATACCAAAAAGATAGGTTTTTACTTACTGCATTTGAAAATTTGTGGTCCTGAGTCGAGTTTGGGACAAATTTTCTTTTTTTGCCACTTGAAATATTTGCCAAAGGCCCCATGCTGAAAAAAAAAGAATTCAAATTTTCCGAAAATTTGTTTGTTTACGCAACGATATATTTAGCAACGAGTTTTTTTTAATCAGCTGATAAGAATCGTTTGTCCATGTTACATTATAACTGCGCACGCGCACAAGTACATTTGGTGGGATAATGAAATTTGAAATTTTTCTAATGGAAAAAATAATTCTTATCAAATTATCAAATAATCAAATACCTACTATGTCATTACAAATAATTTCATATTTAAATAAGAAAAATTCTCGACTTATTTCTATGATACCTAAAAAAATAAAGTAATTTCTTCTCAATTAAGTTTCTGACAGTATTTTTCACATCAATCTTATCATTAATAAATTTACTCTATTCAATTGTAGGATTAGCCTGTCCATTCATACCTACTTCTTTGCGAAGTGTGATTTAAGTACTTTAATAAGCTTTGCCATCGGCCTGAGTGACCAAAGGAATGTCTCAAAGAAGTGGTAAAAAGGCCCACTAGCTTGGTTCAGGCAAATCTACGAGATACCCACAAATGACTCCTCATCACAAGATAAAACTCTACAATTGTGCTAAAAGGTTGGTCCATTTCTTGACTTTTGGGAATAAATATATTTTCAGTGATCCTCTACCAAGAGGTGGGATCCATAAAGATGACAAAATTTAAAATAAATATTTAAAAATGTACTTCAAAGACATTTTATTTACCATCTATCTTTATTTTTTAACACATACTTGACTGTGGAATAAGTGACAGTGCACCAAAGACTGAGTCAGGAATAGTGTCCACTTATCTTAACTCTAATCCTATTTTATAATTTGGCCCAAAATCCATGATTATTTTTTAAATGTGTTTTCAATATGATGCTAGTCTAATAAACTAGCTTAAATGGCTTGGCAAACTTGTCTTGCTGGTGGGTTGTAGAACAGCAAACCTTTAACACTGCCTAGCTAAAATGGATGTAGCATACAAACTCATGTATAATATGTGCATGAATAATGTGTAATTAACAACTACTTAGGTATTAGGTTAAAACCATGTAACATTACATTATTACAGCTTACTTTGTGTCTAAATGCAGGAAGTCTAAATATGGTGCAGCGGCTCCTATTCACAAAAAACTACCTATCCACAATGGTGTGTGAACTGGATCTGCTGGAGTCAGAATGGCGAGTACCTACTGTCCGGGTGATGACATCATTTAGTTGTCACTAATGCAATGAAGAATTTCAAGGTAAAATTATTATTTCTTGGTCAATAGACAATAGATAAATTATCATGACTTTGTGATGTTTTAAAATGGATTTTTATTCCTTAAATTGTACATGTAGGTATGTATGTTCTAGGGTTTCCGGATGTCCTATCAGGGGCAATTCTCAAGCTAGCTCCATTACCAAATAAAGGAGTCTCCAAATGAGCCTTTATAAATTTTGTTTTTGGTTTCTTAATCCAGCAATAGTCCATAGTCTCCTCACTCTACAACAAAGAATTTACTATAGCTATGAGTACCATTCAAAGCATAACCTACATATTTATAATATTCATTAAATCCATAATTATGTAATTTTTTGTACTGAAATAACTTTTCCTTGTGTTTATTGCAAAGTAAATCATTTTGAAGTTGAGGATTAATTAGTATTCTCTTAACTTAAAAGACATCAATATCTGAAAAATTTAATATGATTTATTGAATATTAAAAAATGACAAATTTTCTTGGCAGACTGAAGTAATATCAACCAATCACAGAGCAAACATCTTTAATGCCAAATTCCACCTAATAGAAGCTATACCTCTGTGATATCCTCGTCATGGAGATGGCCTTAAACATTTTCAGGTAATATGTTTGTTTATATTTTTTTTTTTTTTTTTTTTTTTTTAGAAAAAAAAATTTTAAATTCACCATTTTGGGACAACTTGGAAAAATGTTTGTTTCCTCTTTGTTATTTTCTTGTGTGTGGTTTTTTTTCTCTTACTCAACAAGCCAATGTAATACATAAATGTGCTTGGTCATTTCCTTGTTTGTTAAAGAAAGAAATAAGAAAAAAAAAACATTAAATTTAATTTGGATGAAAGCCAGAAAACCTCAAAGACTAGAAATCCCACTCCTCCTCCCATTTCTTACATAAAAACAAATAACGGAATGAGAGGAAAGAGGAGGAAGTCACACCCTAATGGTTTTTAAAATGAGTAAGGCCACGAGCACAAGCATAATTTATTAATATCATAGATTGAACACTTTGAGACCTTGCAGTTTATTTGAGACCATGCATCCATGATTTATTTTATTATATTGCTTATACATATACAAAGTTATCATCAAATTACATCATAATCTTATTTTTTTAATAACTTTTTAAGATGAAGACATCTTCCTAAAATTATTGAATCTGCTCAGTACAATAACGAGGTTTGGCTATTAAGTTCGTAGACGCGAGCCGCTAACGCAAAAAGGTCCCATGCTAGGAAGATATGATGAACATCTTTAGAAAGCTTGAAGTCTTGGTGTTTTGATTGATAGCTTTGTCACATGCCTGTACTGTAATTAGTTCGTTGTAATAGCCCGACGCGCAAGTACACCTTTTTTAATTTTGCCGGAATTATGATGATACAAACGTTGAGCAACGAGTGATTATTGAATTTTACGTAAAACCTGCTAGTTGAACTTTTTCTTTGTTAAAGACAGTGTACCAGGAGTCATGTTTGAAAAGATAACGCTTTATAAGTGATTTAAAACGGTTTCAAAGTGGTCAGGAAGATGTTGAGGACGATCCACGCCTGGTCGCCCCCAAACCTCGAAAACTGACCGAAAATATTGAAAAAATTGGTGTTATGATTCGTTCTGACCGTAAATTAACTCTAGGACTAATGGCTGATACACCTTAAAATTAATAGATAAATGTGTGAGACAAATTTTGCACGAAAATTTTAACATGACAAAAGTTGCGCAAAAATGGTGCCATGCGCCAGTCCACAGTGCCTTCTCCGTGAAGACGTTTCCGATCCAAATTACAACATCCCAGTGTTTGGAACACCCTCCTTAATCACCCGACCTGGCCCCGTGTGACTTTTACTTATTCTCAAAAATCAAATCTACCCTGAAAAGGTACCAGATTTGACAGCGTAAATGAAGTTAAGAAAAAAATCCGGCAAAAGTCTTGAAAGGCCTCACACAAAATGACCTCCACCACTGTTTCGATCAATGAAAAATTTGTTTTAAACGTTGTTGGGATAGAGGAGGGGAGTACATTGAAGGGGATAACTACTAAAGTTGGGTAAGTAAAAACCACATCGTTTTAAGGAAAAAGTCTACGAATTTAATAGCCAACCTCGTATGTGTACGATTATATAAGATACACCTGTAAATATGACCCAAAAAAATATCTTGAAGTTTTGTTATTAACAACAAAAAATTTTTTTCACTGGACTGAAATTTCTCTTATTCCCACATCTAACTTTTTACTGGTTGAATAGAGAAAAAGAGTAAATTGCCATGACAAACATTGTTTTTGGTAGAGGACTATAAAAGAGAAAAAACTAGTCCGCCCTAACAAGCCAGACTAGCTTGCATTTTTCCCAAAGTTTAAACAGCTTATAAAAGAAAGTGCAAGTTTCTCATGATGGTTGATTGTATGATCTGTAAAGTTGGATAGAGACAATCACTCCCTCAGTTGTAGCCAAGCCTGGCTATAACAACAACAAAAACAAAATTTGTATCAAAAGTTATCTTATGAGAAACCATCACCTTTGGTAGGTATTAGCTCTGCTATTATTTATCTATCAAGGGATTCATGTTAAGAGAAAACCCAAGTCCTCATGATGGTTGATTGTACATAGAAATACATTATTATGTGGTTCAGAACGACCCACCTCTAGTTAGCTGGAGACCATCACTCCCCTAGCTGTAGCCAAGCTTGGGTCAGCTAAAATCTTTTAGCTGTGGCCAAGGCTCCTGGCACCAAGCGGGTCCTCAGGTTGCGGATAGAGGATGGCCTCGCGAGAGGTTTGCTGTTGAATAGGGGGACTTATCATTAAGCCCCCAACAGACTGCCCCGGACAAGGTGGGGGGGTATGGGAGCGAAGGTGGGCTTACGGGTGGTATCGTAAGTTCTATAAAATGCCATCCCGTTTATCTCATATCCCCTGACAGGCGAGGTCTCTGCCGCCTCAAAAGCAGTGCATACCCGTCCAGCTGGAAGACGTTTTAAAGGAAACAGTACCAGCCCGCCAAGCCAGTAGTGGAACAATCATATGCTCAGGCTGCATGGTTAGGGGCGAGTCTGACCTCAAAAATGCGAACTCTGGATACCGGGGACCCTCCAGTTTCAATATACCCCTTGCTATAATAGGTGGCTCTGTTGCATGTTGACCCACTTTCCACACAAGAAACCCATGGCGTATGGATACTTAAATTAACTGAACAGGTACCACTTACCCCCCTCCAATTGTAGATGAAACGGGGTTACCACTCCCTCCAAAAGTGGACACTCTCTCCAATCCGCAAAGCGGGCAGGAAACGACCGTAACGAGGAGCATGCTCCAACAGGGCCCTGTGAAGGGACAAACCCAGGCGGCGGCAACAACCGCAGCTGCAGACTTCAGAATGGGGACACCATTCAACGCACTCCAAAAGGAACAGGAATTAAAAGAAAAGCGGCTAGTCCCATAGACATAGCAGCAAATGACTCTACAGTTCAAGACGTCCCAAAGCTCGTATATTCAGCTAACAGACATTGCCAGTAGTATGAAAATCTTCATAAAGGAAACTCCAAACACAAGGAGCAACATAAAGAAAGGAGTCACAGACCTTTTCTCCATCATGAAAAGACTGGATGAAAAAAACCAATGAACTGGTAAAAAGGTTAGGGACTCCCTAAAAAAGAGCCTACTCGAAGACCAGCAAACAGAAAAAACCGACTCTGACTTCGAGATTGCCAGCTCCCCTCTGCGCAGCCTGCAAAAAAAGTCTAGAAGAGGATAAAACCAAGAAGAGCAAATAACGCCACAATTGCAGAGAATTACAGACCAAATCCGAGACCCACGAACAGAGGAAAATATTAACTCTCTTGGTCCAGAAAGAATGGCCAGATGAAGCCTTCCGCAAGGTGAGCCTAAAACCTGGGACTCCCAAACCCTACCCTCCGATACGCCTGCCGATTTTCGTGCTGGACTCCAACACCGAGAATACAAGGCTCCTGGACAGATGTATACGGAACAACCCAGACATCAAACTCAACGTAGATGAAGGCAATCGAGTGCGGAGAAACTAAGTATGTGGAAAACACAGTTAGAAGCAGCACCGGAGCCAGTAGTTCAAAAGTCACACATCTGGTCAGGACAAATGATATCCTCAACATCATCAAGTTCGTGAAGGATATCAAAGAGTCGAATCCCAAAACAACCTACAAATCGCAGTAACCGACACTCTGGACTGGAAACTCTCCCGTAAAGTCCTGGAAATAGCCGCTAGTTTTGAAGACATAGCCATCGACCTCCACGTTCCTGGAGGCAAACTTGCTAGCTCTTATAGCAAGGTAGCTGCTGGAATGTCAAACACAAACCCGACATTAAATCAAAAGAGAGCGAGTACTCCAAAAGAGAAACCCCAAGTCATCCACGTCAAACTGACCGACAACTCGAAACCTTTGAAAGAAGTTGTGGAAGAAATGAAGCGGAAAGTGGACGTCGCTAAATTAGGCATCCAAGTGAAGTCAATTAAGATCGACAAAGGAGGTGGGGTGAAAATCTTCACCAAAAGGAATGACCTCAAAGTGATGAAGGAATTCGCCACCCAGATACAGGCAAACGTGGAGGGAGTCATGGCTCGATCTGAAACAGCCAAACAAAGTTCCATCATTATCAGGAACATTGATATCTCCATTGACACGAAGAAATTGCAACGGCCATTTCCCAAAAAAATAAACAAGCAAGCTTCAGAATTTGAAGACAAAATCAACCTTAAATCAACACACAGAGGAGATGCCCAGTTTGCAATCCTGAAGGTAAATGACCACGACCTGGCTAAACTAGGCAAAAGCCTTACCCTAGGATGGACAGAATGCAATGTCGAAAAGATGACAACCCCAAAACGCTGCTTTCAATTGTTATGGCTATGGCCACATTGCCAAAGACTGTACAGAGGAGAAATTCCGAGATCAAGGGAATATTGCAGAAGATGCAACCAACCTGGCCACCGACTCCAAAACATGTGAAAACGAGCCGCAGTGCAGAGACTGCAAAACAACAGGCCACACCTCCGGGTCCAATGGCCTGCCAAACCTTTAGGAAGCTCGTCCAAGGTGCAAGCGACCCCGCGGAGAAATAGAGCAAAATGAAAACCAGGCTTCTCATCCCGCCAACAACCGAGACCGAGACAGAAACCGGAGGACCGAAAGCGTAATGTCTGAGACCAGAATGATCCTGGGCTAATCCATCAACAGATACAATGAGCAACAAACAAGTTAAGCTCCTTCAATGCAACATTGATAGAGGTAGAGCAGCCACTGGACCTTCTGGAAGCCACTGCAGTGGCCGGCGGCGTGGACGTTCTCCTAGTCCAAGAACCCACGCGCAGTCGTGTCTCTAGTCCTGCATGGCTAACAGATAACCAGAAAGATGCTGCTATAAAAAAAATAAACCCGAACATCAACTTTCTACAATGCAAAAGCCGGTGATGGTTTTGTCTCGGTAGAACTGGACCACTTCATTCCATATAGCTGCTATGTCTCCCCAAATATTGGAAAGAGGAATTCAGAACATACCTGCAAACGCTTGGCCATAAGCATATCATACCAAGGAAAGGTTTCATCATCGGAGGTGATTTTAACAGCAAGTCTACTGTGTGGGGGGCACCTGTAACCAACGAAAAAGGAGAAATACTTACCGAGTGGTTGGCATCTCTAGATCTCAACGTCATCAACTCCGGAAGTACTCCCAACCATTTGTAGAGGCAATAGTGAGTCACATATTGACATAACAGCATGCTCGGACAACATCTCGAGAAGGGTATTGAACTGGAGGGTAGGGGGGGAGGAGACATTAAGCCTCCATCGCTACATTTATTTTGAGGCAGACCTTCGCTAGGGAACTTCAACTAACCAGGACGCCCACGACATCAAAAGGGTGGCACATGGACCCGGACAAGCTCCCGCAGTTTTGCTGAACCTTCGTAAAGATGGTAATACTTTGAAGGAATGTCTTCAAAAAGACCTGAAAGCCGACAGCCTTACCAGAATCATCACAGAAGCCTGCGATGTAACATTCAAGAGGAAATCGTCGAACTCCAAACGGAAGAAAGTCTTCTGGTGGAACAGTGAAATACAGGACGCCAGGAAAAGCTGTATTAAATGCTAGAAGAAAAACTCAAAAGAGCCCGTAGGAGAGATCCTACCCAAGCAGAGGCACTTAAGGATGAATACACCCAATGTAGAGAAAACCTGAAAAGGAGCATCTTTCAAATCTAAAGGACGCTAAGTGGAAAGAGCTCATCGAAGAAGTAGACAGGGATCCATGGGGCAAAGCCTACAAGATTGTCACCGGCAAACTTGGAGGCCGATCCCCGATGAACCTGACTCCAGAAGATGAGGTCAGAATCGCCAGAAGAACTGTTCCCCCAGCGACCAAGTTAGGGAGAAAGCGACTTTCCAGATAAACTCGGAGGATATTCCCCTTATCGAACCTGCAGAAATCTTTGAGGCGGCCAGGAGGATGAAAAACCTAAGAAAGCCCCTGGCATAGACAAACTTAATCCTGAGCTCCATCAAGACAGTCGCTTCCAAGTTCCCGGATGTGGTTGCTGAGGCTTTCAACGGCGTCCTTAGAGCTGGAGAAATCCCTGGAATGTGGAAGACGGCAAAGTTGATCCTGATGGAGAAGAAATCGACCGACAGCAACGCGCCAAAGAAGTACCCCCCCCTGTGCCTGCTCAACTGCCTAGGCAAGCTCTTCGAGTCAGTGATAACTTACCGCCTGTCCAAGGAACTAGCAGAGAAGATCCACTTAGCAAGAACCAGTACGGTTTTATAACCAAAACGTTCGACCATTGACGCTAATACAAGCTATAAAACGGAAAGCCACCTCAACATGGAAACTCACCGTTCCAACCGCAAATTTCAGTTACTTACCACAATAGACATCAAAAACGCATTCAATACGGCCTCCTGGAAGTGGATCACCGGAGAGCTGGAAAAGAAAGGAATCTCGACTTACCTGGGAAGATCATAGAGAGCTACCTGGAAGACCGCTACATCATCCTTGGGGGAGGACAGAAGCTGCCCTGTACTCGCGGCGTACCCCAAGGGTCGGTCCTGGGTCCAACCCTCTGGAACATCCTATACGACAGCGTCTTGAAGGACTCTGCCAATGGGGGTGACGGTCATTGGCTATGCCGACGACACAGCCATCCTATCCGAAGCAAAGACAAAAGAAATGCTGCAAAGAAAGACAAACCTGGCATTAGCTCGGATAATACAAAGTATCAAGGACAGAGACCTGGAAATCGCCCCTCAGAAGACAGAAGCAGTCATCGTCTACGGCGGACGAAGGCTGAAAACCATAGACATTGAAATAGAAGGAGACACAGTAAGGTCTAAAGAAAGCCTTATATATCTCGGAGTCACCATTGAGAGAAACTTCAGGATGGGTGCGCACATCAAAGCCGTCACCTCCAAGGGCTTGAGAGCTGCCAACACCCTTGCCAGGATCATGCCCAACACCAGGGTCCATCTGAAAACAAAAAGAAAACTATTAAGATCAGTAGTGTTGTCGACCGTCCTGTACGCCTCTCAAATCTGGCAGGATGCGCTTCGATACTAAATACATAGAAAGACGCTTCAAAAATCAGCAAGAACAGCCTGTCTGCGTGTCTGCAGAGGATACAGGACAATCTCCTACGAGGCTCTTGGTGTCATCTCATCAATGATGCCCATAGGACCTGTTAGTCCAGCTCCGAACCAAAAACACCAAGGAGGAACTGGAAGGATGTCTCGTCACCTGGCAAGAAAGATGGGCCCAGACTACAAAGGGAATTTGGACCAAGACCTTGATTCCTGAAATCAAACCTTGGATACAAAGAAAACATGGCTTCCTGTCCTTTGAACTCACCCAATTCCTGAGTGGACACGGGAAGTTTGGTCCTAACCTGAAAAAGTTCAAATAGTAGACAACGACGACTGCGCCAGCTGCAGAGTTACGACACCGTAGAGCACACATTCTTCCACTGCATCACCTTCGAACCGGAGAGGAGAGTCCTCGAGGCGTCACTGGGGGAGAGCTTCAGCGTGCAGAATGCTGTGGACCAAATGCTGGAATCCCAAATTAAATGGGACCATATTGATAAATATGTATCTGGGGTCATTACCCAAAAAAGGCAGCTTGAAGGGAATCAATCTCGCTAAAGCTGAAAAATGCAGCTGAGGTATTAATTTTAAAGTTCCGGGCTGTGGGCGGGAACCCAGAACATCCCTGGGTTTTTTGCATGCCTGGGGCCCTTTCAGGGGTCCCCTCCCTCTTGGATGCGCGGCTAACGTGCACCCTTGAGGGTGGTGTCCCTGGGGGGCTCCAGACATGTTTTTTATTGTTATTTTCTTTCTTATTCCTATATTGTTATACTTACCTTTTCTACTCTGTAAATCCGGGGGCGGGGCAGGAGAAGGGAGTTTTAGTGGTTTACACCTAACGAGAACTGTAGACCTGACTTTGACCGTAGGGACCCACGCCTATGCCGCACGAGCGTCAGGCTCGGGACATGGGCGATGGAAGTCGTTAGGTCGTTCCACATAACCCAAGAGCAGTCAGAGGATGGGTGGCTGCCACCAATGCCCCCTCATTGGTGGATGCGGTCCACCTTCTGGCGGCTCCTTTTTCCGAAGGAAATGGGTATCCATAGCGGATTTCTTCCTCCTCGTGCCACGCCAACGGATCTTTTCTATATGTAAAAAAAAAGAAAAAAAAAAGCTGTAGCCAAGTGGTCACACACAACAACATGGTACTTAAACTTCGGTCTCTGTTCTCTAGACATCCCAGCTATTTTTGAAACTGAGTTTAGTTTAAAATCCTTTCTTAAAATACTTGTTTTTTTTTCTTTTTTTTATTTTTACTTGAAAAAAAATTCTAATATAATAATATTAGAATAATAACAGCTGTCCAGTGACATTTTTTGTAAAAAAAAAACATTTTATTGCTCCGATTTCAATTTTTTTTTCTTCATATTTCTGGACGTTTCATAATCTCCTGAGCAAATTTGGTTTTGTGTTTTTTAACTGAATTCTGAATGTCCTTGTGTTTTTTTGTTTGTTTGTTTGTAACCGATTAATATTTTTTAATTGGTGCAGATTTAAACGTCCCGGTGGCTTCCCTCTCAGCTGTCCAGTGACATCAACCTGTTTCTCGTGCCACTCTGGCACGGTGTACGAGTTGGCCACTGTTCCCCACGACCCCAACACTTTCCTGTCTGCTGGGGAGGACGATACGGTCCGATGCTTCGATCTGAGAGTCAAAAGCTCCGCCACAAGATGCTGTGCAAAGATGTAAGAGGTTTCCACAAATATTACATTTTTTTTTTTGAAGGAAGGAATGTATTTTATTTCATTTAATATAATAAATACCCGTGTACGGGAGTATATTTACGGGAATAGCCCTAATTTACAATGTCAACAATAAAAACGTCATTAATTTTTTTTTCATTAAAACCCCCTTGAAGTACAATATCTGTTGTACTTTTAGGGGTAATGGGGACCGAATTATAAAACTAAAGTTAAGAAAAGCCAGACACCCGACCTCCACGGCTCAGTGGTTAAGAGCATTGGATACTGACCCGGAGGTTGTGGGTTCGAATCCCGGCCGCCGCGGAAAATTCTGACCGAGTTTTTTCCGTTTCCGGAATGGCATGGTTAAAGGTAAAATGCACTGAAAGTAATGCCGGAAGCGGTTCCGGGGCACAACTACCTTTTTTTTTAAGAAAAAAAGACATGCCTTCGAGTTGGAGTTTCACGAATCACAGCAAACTATAGTCCGACTTGATTGACAGTCTAGCTTATCTTAATTTTAATCCGTTTTATAATACGACCTTTATATTCAAAATATTACCAAATATAATTCCTTCAAAAATCCAATAACATATTTTACTGATTTTCATCTTTAAAGCTCTCTAAAAAAAAACTTGAAATTGTATCTTTGATACTCAATTTATTTGGTACCTATATGGAAAAAATCGAACGAAAAAATAAAAATGTAGGTATACAAGTTTTGTCATCTATATTCCAGGATATTCTAATACAATGTCAGCGCGCAGTGACAGCTATCAGCATCAATGAGGCAGCCCCCTATCAATTAGCTATTGGCACAATCTGATAGCACTGTGAGAATATTTGACAGGAGAATGATGGGAACCATTGCTGATGGTAAGATTTTTTGAAATGTTTTTCCAACCAAAGCGTTTTTTTCTCGTTTATTTGAAATGTGTCCAAATTGACAATAGCACTTTGGG
>JAMCCL010000526.1:0-27376 GCA_024516035.1 Bactericera cockerelli
CTGGACTACGGGCAGTAGTCACAACCATTACGCCACGGAGCCACGAAGAGCTAGAAACTTGAAGGTATATAAATTAATTTTATACACCAGACGAACCACGAAACTTTTGGTTGAAATCGGCCACATTCTGCGACCGCAGGGCCACAAATATTGGCCCATTTTATTATTATTATTATTATTATATAATTCTTTATTAGATACAAAAGGACAATATGTACATATAAATAATAATTTTAACAGTGAAAAAATGAAAAAAAACAATATATACAATAAAATGAAAAAGAATAGAAAATATTTGAAAACATATGTCCTAACTAAAGGGCGGGGTTATTGCCTATGGCAATCTCTTCCACCCAACCCTTTATAAGCGATATTACGAGATAATACTAGTTACATCGCGTAATTTCGCTTGCTTTTGCATGTTGCATTTTTTTTTTTTACTTTTCTCGCATGATTTAATGTTGTATTTATACTTGTTGTAGTGTATGATTTTTCTCTTGTGCATGATTTTGTGCTGTCGTATTATTAGTTTTTTTCTGTTTCAGAACTAATTTTTAGGTGTGACGGTAACCCACCCAGACTATTAAGCCCATCCCGACCACCCAGCCTACCCCGACCACCCAGCCCAGACCCGACCACCTAGCCTACCCGGAAACCCAGCCAACCTTGACCATCGAGCCCACCCCGACCAGCCAGCCTAATCCGACCACACAGCCCACCCCCACCACTCGGCCTAACCGCACACCCAGATGTCCACCTAGCCAACCTGGCCAACGAGCCCACCCTGACCATCCAGCCTAAGCTGATTTGAATATTTTTTTAAAACTAGCATGCATTTTTTTTTTTTTTTTAAGCTTTATTAGGAGGACAAACAGGCTACAGTATAGAATTAAGAAAAGAAAGAAGAAAAAAGAACAAACAAATGACAAAATAAATAAGTAAAAAAGATGGTATGGTAAAAAAGATGGTATGTGATGGTAACCCACCCAGCCTACGCCGACCACCGAGCCCACCCGACCATGCCGATTACCAAAACCAGCCCTCGACCACCCAGCCCACCGAGTCAACCCGAGCAGAACACCCAGCATCGCCAATCTACCCAGCTCTACCCGACCACCCAGCCCACTCCGACCACCCAACCCACCGAGTCAACACAACCCGACGACCAAGACCAGTCCGATCACCTAGTCCACCTAATGTATTAAGTGTAATAAACAACAGATACTACGCAAGCGGTCAGGTATTAAGTGTCATAAACAACAGATACTATACAAGCGATCAGGAGTTTTTTTGCATGATTGTAAGATTTTATTTTTTCAATTCGCATGCATATTGTGGTTTTCCTCTTTCGCATGATTTTGTACTGTTGATTCTTTGTATTTTTTCTTCTTCTGGTGAGGCAATGTTCGGGTGTAGGGATGGAGGAGCCCGAGGGTGTTGGGTTGTAGTGTTATGCTACAACCCAACACCCATTTTAAAAGCGATAGTACGAGATAATACTAGTTAAATCGCGTATTATCGCTTTAATTTTTTTTCTTTCTTTTTGCATGTTGCATTTGTGGTTATATTTTGTCGCATGCTTCTTTGTTTTCTCTTCCTTATAGTTACTTTTTCTTGTAATTGTTCAATATTGTGGTTTTCCTTTCTTTGCATGTTGCATTTGTGGTTATATTTTGTCGCATCCTTCTTTGTTTTCTCTTCCTTATAGTTACTTTTTCTTGTAATTGTTCAATATTGTGGTTTTCCTTTCTTTGCATGTTGCATTTGTGGTTATATTTTGTCGCATGCTTCTTTGTTTTCTCTTCCTTATAGTTACTTTTTCTTGTAATTGTTCAATATTGTGGTTTTTCCTTTCTTTGCATGTTGCATTTGTGGTTATATGTTGTCGCATGCTTCTTTGTTTTCTCTTCCTTATAGTTACTTTTTCTTGTAATTGTTCAATATTGTGGTTCTCCTTTTTTTGCATGATTTGGTACTTTTGTATTCTTAGTTTTTTTGTTTCAGAATTAATGTAAAGATGTCATGGTTGGGCCTGCAGCTAGTACACCCGGCCTATCCAACTCTCCCAGCCCAACCCATTCAGTCTACCTATATTCCTGCACAAACCACCAAGGTAATTTTTATACTTTTTGATTTTTGTGATTTTCTTTATTTTTTATGATATTGTTGTGTTGCATATTAATCCTTATTTTTCAGATCTAAGTCATGTTTTGAGTATGATAAACAACTGATACTATACAAGCGATCAGGTGTCAGGTATTAAGTTTGATAAAAAACTCATACTACATAAGCGATCAGGTATTGAGTGTGTGTAACAACTGATACTAGGAAAGCGATCAGGTATCAGGTATTAAGTGTCATAAAAACAACAGATACTACGCAAGCGATCAGGTGTCAGGTATTAAGTATGATAAAAAAACAGATACTATGCAAGCGATCAGGTGTCAGGTATTAAGTTTGATAAAAAACAGATACTACGCAAGCGATCAGGTATTGAGTGTGTGTAACAACAGATACTACGCAAGCGATCAGGTGTCAGGTATTAAGTGTCATAAAAACAACAGATACTACGCAAGCGATCAGGTGTCAGCAATTAAGTGTCATAAACAACAGATACTACGCAAGCGATAAGGTGTCAGATATTAAGTGTCATAAACAACAGATACTACGCAAGCGATCAGGTGTCAGGTATTGAGTGTGTGTAACAACATATACTATACAAGCGATTAAGCATGATTCTTTGCATGATTGTAAGATTTTAGTTTTTCAATTCGCATGCATATTGTGGTTTTCCTCTTACGCATGATTTTGTACTGTTGATTCTTTGTATTTTTTCTTCTTATGGTGAGGAAAGGTTCGGGTGTAGGGGATGGAGGAGCCCGAGGGTGTTGGGTTGTAGAATTGGCCTGTAGTGTAATGCTACAATCCAACACCCAATTTAAAAGCGATAGTACGAGATAATACTAGTTAAATCGCGTATTATCGCTTTCTTTTTTTTTGCCTGTTGCATTTTGTGGTTATATTTTGTTGCACGAATTTTTGTTGCATGCTTTTTTTTTCTCTTCCTTATAGTTACTTTTTCTTGTAAGCGTTCAATATTGTGGTTTTCCTTTATCGCGTGATTTTGTACTGTTGCATTTTTAAAAGCGATAGTACGGGATAATACTAGTTAAATCGCGTATTATCGCTTTCCTTTTTTTTTCTTTTTTTTTGCCTGTTGAATTTGTGGTTATATTTTGTTGCATGCTTCTTCTTTTTTCTCTTCCTTATAGTAACTTTTTCTTGTAATTGTTCAATATTGTGGTTTTCCTTTTTTTGCATGATTTGGTACTTTTGTATTCTTAGTTCTTTTGTTTCAGAATGTAAAGATGTCATGGTTGGGCCTGCAACTAGTGCACCCAGCCTATCCAACTCTCCAGCCCTCCAACTCTCCCAGCCCAACCCATTCAGTCTACCCATATTCCCGCACAAACCACCAAGGTAATTTTTGTACTTTTTGATTTTTGTGATTTTTTTTCTGTTTTATGATATTGTTGTGTTGCATTTTAATCCTTATTTTTCAGATCTAAGTCAGGTTTTGAGTATGATAAACAACTGATACTATACAAGCGATCAGGTGTCAGGTATTAAGTGTGATAAAAAACAGATACTACGCAAGCGATCAGGTATCAGGTATTGACTGTGTGTAACAACAGATACTACGCAAGCGATCAGGTGTCAGGTATTAAGTGTCATAAACAACAGATACTATACAAGAGATCAGGTGTCAGGTATTAAGTGTGATAGAAAACAGATACTACGCAAGCGATCAGGTGTCAGGTATTAAGTTTGATAAAAAACAGATACTACGCAAGCGATCAGGTATTGTGTGTAACAACAGATACTACGCAAGCGATCAGGTGACACCTGATCAGGTATTAAGTGTCATAAACAACAGATACTATACAAGCGATCAGGTGTTTTTTGCATGATTGTAAGATTTTATTTTTTCAATTCGCATGCATATTGTGGTTTTCCTCTTTTGTATGATTTTGTACTGTTGATTCTTTGTATTTTTTCTTCTTATGGTGAGGAAAGGTTCGGGTGTAGGGGAAGGAGGAGCCCGAGGGTGTTGGGTTGTAGTGTTATGCTACAACCCAACACCCATTTTAAAAGCGATAGTACGAGATAATACTATGTAGTTAAATCGCGTATTATCGATTTCTTTTTTTTTTCTTTTTTTTGCATGTTGCATTTGTGGTTATATTTTGTTGCATGCTTCTTCTTTTTTCTCTTCCTTATAGTTACTGTTCCTTGTAATTGTTCAATATTGTGGTTTTCCTTTTTTTGCATGATTTGGTACTTTTGTATTCTTAGTTTTTTTTGTTTCAGAATTAATGTAAAGATGTCATGGTTGGGCCTGCAATTAGTACACCCAGCCTATCCAACTCTCTCAGCCCAATCCATTCAGTTTACCTATATTCCCGCAAAAACCACCAAGGTAATATTTGTATTTTTTGATTTTTTTGATTTTCTTTCTTTTTTATGATATTGTTGTATTGTATATTAATCCTTATTTTTCAGATCTAAGTCAGGTTTTGAGTATGATAAACAACAGATACTATACAAGCGATCAAGTGTCGGGTATTAAGTGTGATAAACAACAGATAAGACGCAAGCGATCAAGTGTCAGGTATTAAGTGTGATAAAAAACAGATACTACGCAAGCGATCAGGTGTCAGATATTAAGTGTCATAAACAACAGATAACACGCAAGCGATCAGGTGTCAGGTATTAAGTGTGATAAAAAACAGATACTACGCAAGCGATCAGGTATCAGATATTAAGTGTCATAAAGAACAGATAACACGCAAGCGATCAGGTGTCAGGTATTAAGTGTGATAAAAAACAGATACTACGCAAGCGATCAGGTGTCAGATATTAAGTGTCATAAACAACAGATACTACGCATGCGATCAGGTGTCAGGTATTAAGTGTCATAAACAACAGATACTACGCATGCGATCAGGTCTCAGGTATTACGTGTGATAAAAAACAGATACTACGCAAGCGATGAGGTGTCAGGTATTGAGTGTGTGTAACAACAAATACTATACAAGCGATTAAGCATGATTTTGTACTGTTGCATTCTTTGTATTTTTTCTTCTTATGGTGAGGAAAGGTTCGGGTGTAGGGATGGAGGAGCCCGAGGGTGTTGGGCTGTAGTGTTATGCTACAACCCAACACCCATTTTAAAAGCGATAGTACGAGATAATACTAGTTAAATCGCGTATTATCGCTTTCTGTTTTTCTTTTTTTTTTTTTGCCTCTTGCATTTGTGGTTATATTTTGTTGCATGCTTCTTCTTTTTTCTCTTCCTTATAGTTACTGTTCCTTGTAATTGTTCAATATTGTGGTTTTCCTTTTTTTGCATGATTTGGTACTTTTGTATTCTTAGTTTTTTTTGTTTCAGAATTAATGTAAAGATGTCATGGTTGGGCCTGCAATTAGTACACCCAGCCTATCCAACTCTCTCAGCCCAATCCATTCAGTTTACCTATATTCCCGCAAAAACCACCAAGGTAATATTTGTATTTTTTGATTTTTTTGATTTTCTTTCTTTTTTATGATATTGTTGTATTGTATATTAATCCTTATTTTTCAGATCTAAGTCAGGTTTTGAGTATGATAAACAACAGATACTATACAAGCGATCAAGTGTCGGGTATTAAGTGTGATAAACAACAGATAAGACGCAAGCGATCAAGTGTCAGGTATTAAGTGTGATAAAAAACAGATACTACGCAAGCGATCAGGTGTCAGATATTAAGTGTCATAAACAACAGATAACACGCAAGCGATCAGGTGTCAGGTATTAAGTGTGATAAAAAACAGATACTACGCAAGCGATCAGGTGTCAGATATTAAGTGTCATAAAGAACAGATAACACGCAAGCGATCAGGTGTCAGGTATTAAGTGTGATAAAAAACAGATACTACGCAAGCGATCAGGTGTCAGATATTAAGTGTCATAAACAACAGATACTACGCATGCGATCAGGTGTCAGGTATTAAGTGTCATAAACAACAGATACTACGCATGCGATCAGGTCTCAGGTATTACGTGTGATAAAAAACAGATACTACGCAAGCGATGAGGTGTCAGGTATTGAGTGTGTGTAACAACAAATACTATACAAGCGATTAAGCATGATTTTGTACTGTTGCATTCTTTGTATTTTTTCTTCTTATGGTGAGGAAAGGTTCGGGTGTAGGGATGGAGGAGTCCGAGGGTGTTGGGCTGTAGTGTTATGCTACAACCCAACACCCATTTTAAAAGCGATAGTACGAGATAATACTAGTTAAATCGCGTATTATCGCTTTCTTTTTTTTTTCGCCTGTTGCATTTTGTGGTTACATTTTGTTGCACGATTTTTTGTTGCATGCTTCTTTTTTTCTCTTCCTTATAGTTACTTTTTCTTGTTATTGTTCAATATTGTGGTTTTCCTTTCTCGCGTGATTTTGTACTGTTGCATTCTTAGTTTTTTGTTTCAGAACTAATTACAGTGCAATCAGAACCACCCAACCCCGCGAATTTACCAAACCCACCTAGACCACTCAGCCACCAAGCTACATCGACCAGACAACCCAACCAGCTCACCTAACCTATCCAGTCCCACCCGACCATCCCGATGAACAAGGCCAGTTCTCAACGACCACCCAACCCACCGAGTCAACCCGACCAGACCACCCACCATCGCCAATCTATCCAGCTCTACCCGACCAACCAGACCACCCTGCCTACCCCGACCACCCAGCCCACCGAGTCAACCCAACCAGACCATCCAGCATCGCCAATCTACCCAGCTCTACCCGTCCACCCAGACCACCCTGCCCACTCCAACCACCGAGTTAGCCCTACCCGACCCGACCATTCCGACGAACAAGATCAGTCCGACCACCAAGTCCACCTGGCCTGTTAAGTTTTTTAAGTTTTAATATATTGTGCATGTTCGATATTATTTGGTCATATTTTTTGCATGTTATTAAAAATTATTTTTATACAAGCATTTTACAAGCAATAGTACGAGATAATACTAGTTACATCTCGCATTATTGCTTTTCTTAGCTTGTTGCATCTTTTTGTTTTTTTCTTTGTTGTATGTTCTCTTCCTAAAAATACTTTTTTCTTTTACTGGTTGTATTTAATGGTTTACGGCAGCTAATTTTTTTTTAAATTTGAAATTAATACTAGTGCTGTGTAATTCTAATTGTGACAAAAAAGTTTGAGTAGTGTTTACGGCAGTTAATTTACTTAAATACTAAACTTAATACTAGTGCAGTGTAATTCTAATTGTGACAAAAAAAATTGAGAAGCGTTTACGGCAGCTTATTTTCTAAAAACCAACCATTAAAAACTAAACTTAATACTAATGCTGTGTAATACTAATTGTGACAAAAAAGTTTGAGTAGCGTTTACGGCAGCTATTTTTTTTTTTTTTTTTTTTTTTTTTAATTTAAACTTAATACTAGTGCTGTGTAATTCTAATTGTGACAAAAAAAATTAAGTAGTGTTTACGGCAGCTAATTTTTTTAAAATTTAAACTTAATACTAGTGCTGTGTAATTTTAATTGTGACAAAAAAATTGAGTAGCGTTTACGGTAGCTAATTTACTTAAATACTAAACTTAACTAGTGCAGTGTAATTCTAATTGTGACAAAAAAGTTTGAGTAGCGTTTACGGCAGCTGTTTTTTTTTTTTTTTTTTTTTTTTTAAACTTAATACTAGTGCTGTGTAATTCTAATTGTGACAAAAAAAAAATTAAGTAGTGTTTACGGCAGCTAATTTACTTAAATACTAAACTTAATACTAGTGCAGTGTTATTCTAATTGTGACAAAAAAATTAAGTAGCGTTTACGGCAGCTATTTTTTTTTTTTTTTTAATTTAAACTTAATACTAGTGCTGTGTAATTCTAATTGTGACAAAAAAAATTGAGTAGCGTTTGCGGCAGCTAATTTACTTAAATACTAAACTTAATATTAGTGCAGTGTAATTCTAATTGTGACAAAAAAGTTTGAGTAGCGTTTACGGCAGCTAATTTACTTAAATACTAAACTTAATACTAGTGCTGTGTAATTCTAATTGTGACAAAAAAATTAAGTAGCGTTTACGGCAGCTATTTTTTTTTTTTTAATTTAAACTTAATACTAGTGCTGTATAATACTAATTGTGACAAAAAAAGTTTGAGTAGCGTTTACGGCAGCTAAAAATACTAAATAGTTTATTACGAAGTGGATTAGGCCTTGCAATATGAATACTTCTTTTCTAAGTAGATATTCATATTGTTGGGGATACCACTTAGGAAGGTAGAAAAACGGGCTGGAACTCTACCTCTTGGGTGGCCTGGAAACGAGTTTTTTTATAATTATATTAGTAAATTAGTACTAGTGCTGTGTTATTCTAATTGTGACAAAAAAGTTTGAGTAGTGTTTAGGGCAGCTTTTTTACTAAAAACCGACCATTAAATATTAAACTTAATACTAATGCTGTATAATGCTAATTGTGACAAAAAAGTTTGAGTAGCGTTTAAGGCAGCTAAAATACTAAATAGTTTATTACGAAGTGGATTAGGCCTTGCAATATGAATACTTCTTTTTAAAGTAGATATTCATATTGTTGGGGATACCACTTAGGAAGGTAAAAAAACGGGCCTGAACTCTACCTCTTGGGTGGCCTGGAAACGAGTTCTTTTCTTATATTAGTAAATTAGTTATTTTAAAAGTGGATTAGGCCTTATAATATGCAACCCTTCATTTTAAGACAGGGATACATATATTGTACAGGATACCACTTGTAAGAGATCTTTCTTATGGTGAGGAAAGGTTCGGCTGTAGGGGAGGAGGAGGCCGAGGGTGTTGGGTTGTATTGTTAAGCTACAACCCAACACCCATTTTAAAAGCGACAGTACAAAATAATACTAGTTAAATTGAGTATTGTGGCTTTCTCTTTTCTTTTCTTTTTTTGTTTGTTGCATTTTGAGGACTACTTTGTTGCATTTGTTACATGCGTCTGTGTTCTCTCTTTCTCATGGTACGTTTTTCTTGTAGTTGTTGAATATTGTTTTTTTTTTTTTTCTTTTTTTACACGATTATGCTACTCTTGCATTCTTAGTTATTTTGTGTCAGAACTAATGTCAGTCCAAGCAGCCCACCCAACTTACCCACCCAACTTACCAAGCCCACTTCAACAACACAGTACAACCAGTCCACTCAACCCACACAGGACACTCCGACAAGCCCACCTCCACCATCCAGCCCATGTACACCATCCAGCTACCCCGACCTGACCTTTCACGCTTTGATTTGATAGGTCGACAAATTTCAAGAAAAAATGTAATTTAGGTCGAAAAATGTGGATTTTTGCGTTACCCATCCATTTTCTATCCTTAACCGGAGTAGCTTAAGAATGGCTCATTAGAAGTTCGTGATCGATATATCAAATGAAAGCTCAAACCCTTACCTAAAACTTTCTCTCTTTGAATTGGTAGGTCGTAGCGACAAATTTCGAGAAAAAATCGATTGAAATAATCATAAAAATCATCTTGGAAAATAAGAACCCTAAAAATTGAGAACCCTAAAAAAATTAAAGGTAGAATCGTTGTAGGTGAATTCATACAGGCAACTTCTCAAATCATAAACAAGTGCTAACTTCTCAAAACGTAAACAAGTTCGAAAATTCAAATTTCCAAATAACGTTTTTTCTTCCTGAAAAAAGTTTTCACTCACCAAAATTGCAAGATTTTCTTCTCTATTAAATTTATGAGGTGACTTTCTGTCAATATAATCTTCTGACAGTGACTGCCATGCTATACTACTCAAAGTAAGGTCAACTGGCCAGTGGTCATCATGAAAATGTTATCACAAATAATAAGCACTTCTTGGTGATCTCAGTCTAAAGGTATGTCTGACAAGGATGATAAGGTAATATCTATTAATATGATGAAAATAAGAATACCTTGGATCTCTTCACTCTGTCAGTGCTGTCACAAGTAGTTACTTGTTTATCCTTAAATAGTTCAAGTAAAATCTAGATACCCAAAGTATGATTTGAAAAAATCTATGCAGTGTTAAATCTTGGGTCACTTGTGTGCACTTACCCATGTCTACATGGATATTTATGTATAATTATATATTTGTAGGTGTTGATCACATAACAAATTTTAACCAAACAGACCTTAATTAACTGAGAACCAACAAAGAGGTAGTACCAATACTATCATGTTTACCCATTTTACAAATGAGATTGATTGACTTTAAGCATGTAAGTCCCTGTCATATTGGATTTTTTTTACAGGCAACTAAAAATGGAGAGATCTTTACCACCCCTTGTGGATGGAGATGTTCAAGCAACATTAATTGTTGCAATAGATGAAATAATCTGGAACAATGCCCAGTCTCTTACTGATTATACTGGAGACTTCCAGGTCTCCTTCTTATGGTGGGGAGATGAAACCCCTTGTGAATTATTCCCCGTCAACATCAAGTATGGGGCTGTAGGATTAAGCCAAATTGAGAAAACCAAACTTATCTTCCATGTACGAACAAGTGCAAGCCTCTTCTCTGAGTATCTGAAAAGTCTTTCTCCTCTTGTTCTAACCATTACTTCAGTGGAAACAAATATTGTATATGGTAAGTGATCAATAAACAACCACCTAGGGATTTTACCAGTAAAAGTCACTCTTAAAAAAAAACTGGCAAAATGGCTTTTACCTTGAGATGGCTTTCTTTTAGTTTTGTGTAATTCCAGCTGACTAGGCCCACAAGCTGTTCTGGGATGTCTGGAGCTCAGAAAACTAAAGATCTGAAGGCATAGTACACAATATCTTCTTTAAAAAAGAAGAAGTAAAAAACTGCTAAAATTTTAATATTCTCATAATCTTGTCTGTTCTTATTCTGACTGAATTAAAAAAAATTTCAATTACAGGTAACACCATAATTGAGGACTGCTCTCTCATATTGAACACTTCTAAGTACTACCCTATCCTCAACAACTGTGTTTTTGTTGGAGATTTGAAAGTTCATTTTGAGCATGTTCCCAACCAAATTCTTTTCTACTCAGATCTCAAATTGAATCATCTGAACTTGTGCAAGCAACTTAATGCAGTCAAACAAAATTCCAAAGAAGTAAGATTGATTTTATACTAAAGGAAATTTTGAAGCATCAAAATTTATTGGCTCTTATATTTTGATGATTGCTTTATATGCTTCTGATGATAAAATTGCTGATTGTCACCAAGAGCCTAGGACTGTAGGGCATACAATACTAACAAATGGCATGATGACCTTTGGCAAAGTCTTACAAATATAAAATATTATTAATCCATCTACTTTAGTAAAAGATGAGAGTACTAACTTGCAATTGAAAGCTACTAAATTTAGAAACATGTGGAATTATTTCAAACTCTACTGATAATAATAATAATAATATGAAACCTAAGTTTTGACAAATTACTGAATAACCTCAGTCTTGTTTTTTCTCAAATATAATAGATTTTTTCAATATTATTTAGCTACTAGATGTAGGTTTAATTGTTATAGGTTTTCATCCAAGTGTTAGGAGATGTATTTGAGGAGCTGAACTAGGTTCCATTTCGGAGAGTTTGATGTGTTAGAAAAATTATTGAAGGTGTGGTCTAATTATATTGTTTAAAAATACAATTATGAGTATTTCCTCAAATGAAATCTTCTGAAAGCTAGCATTTAGGGCATGTTGAAACTGCCATTCTTGTCTTATCATTAAAACTGAACAACATTTAGCGAGGTCAGGACTTGGTGGGTGACACCTCAAATTCAAACCCTTGTGATCTAGATGAGGTTATTGTGGGTAGTGGTTTGTCAGTGTCCAGCAAATGGAGGCTAAAACTGCATCTTGAATGACCCCAACATTGAGGGGAGAAAAATCATATAATCTTTTACAAGTACATATTATATATTATTCACTCTTACAGTATGATGTTTTAGAAGATGTTATGCGGAGGGGACAAAAGTTGAGGACTGCTATGCTGATGTCAACTTTAGATTTTGAAAATGAGCCTCGCAATAAGAAGCCTTCAGAGCCCCTTGTTAGCGACCCTCTGATTAAAAAGCTACTTGAAAACCCACAAGCTCCCGACAGTCTTCTTCACAAGTACCTGCTAGGTAAGTTATGCATATAGGACTGTCAATTTCAATATAGCTAGATGTTCTTGTAGTGTAGTCTTTTAATTGCTGCTCTCCGTTCAGAGATCAAACTCATATCCAATTATGTAGAACTTTTTCTTTTTTCAACCAACGGATGATTCACTTAAATAACATGTATTGTGAGCTTGAAAAAATCCTGTTAAACTAAATTAATTTATGATGATCTTTTTTATTCCCTATTCATGACCTATCTTTTCAGGAGAAGAGCTAACAGACCTGGAGTCTGACTGTGTGGAGCAAGAAAACAAGGAAGAGACATCCAGTGAACCTATTAACGAAATTGTACCTGAGGTATGATATAAAAGTTATTTTATTTTATTTGGTATATGGACTTGAAATTTAAGAAATAGATGACCTACCTACTATTCTCTATTAAAAATATACAACAATTTCAGAACAAGAAATAAACTTTGATGTTGTTTTTGTAATCACCAGAGCTACAGCTGGGGGGGGACTGATGGTCTCTAGTCAATTTCTGTAAAAAAAAAAGTTGGCACATCCTGAACCACATATTCCTTCGTGCTATCAACTAGTCTCTTTATAATACTCTAGCTCTAGCGAGACACTTTTATTCTCCCTGTTTAACGTCCCCCAGCTACTGAGGTCAGTCAATATAAATAAATGTCTATTATTATTGTCAGCCCACCCCACCTAAGCAGTTCACCAGTCTCTCTCTCACCCTGGAGTCTGCCCGCTTCACCAGAGCAGGACTGCGGAAACTGAAAGCCAACCGAGAAAGCAATGTGCCACTCCGCACCACCTACTATGCCGAGCTCTCGTGTGTGGGGAAGAGGAAGCAGCTGATTCAACTGTGTGGGGATCAGCCTTCCAGAGTATCCACTACTATGGTACAGGGACCAGGTGAGTGGAGGGTTGCTGACTTAAAGTCTTTGGGTTCGAATATCACTCGATTTTTTTTACTGTGTCAGTCTTGATTTTTTTTATTCATCATCATATCATCATAGGGTGGCGTCATCGTGAACGATGGTAGCCAGACAGTGGAGGAATGACTCAGCACTTCTACCACTGTCTTTACAAGGAGGCTAATAATTGACAAGGGCCCCCAGAACCAAGCCAATGCTGGTCTACTCCCTGTTTATAGTCCCCCAGCCAGACTGCTGGTCTACTCCCTGTTTATAGTTTATTACTATAACCTGCATTGACCTATGGAGCTGAGACTTGGGCACTTAAGAAAAGTGAAGAAAAGAAATTGGAAACAACAGAAATGAAAATGCTTAGATGGATATGTGGAGTTACTCGTTTAGACAGAATAAGAAATGAAGTTATTAGAGACAAAGTGAAAGTGTTGGAAATATCAAAGAAGATTCAAGAAAAGAGACTACAGTGGTATGGGCATGTGAAGAGAAGGGATGAAAACTACATTAGTAAGAAAGTTGAGAAAATTGCAGTCGAGGGACAAAGAGGAAGAGGAAGACCAAAGAAGAGATGGAAAAATAATATAAATGAAGACCTACGAGAAAAAGGAATAACGAGCGATGAGGCTCTTGACCGGACTGCCTGGAGACAACTGGTAAAAAATGTCGATCCCGCTTGAGCCGGATTAAAGACAAAGTAAAAGAAGAAGACTATGGATAAATATTTCATTCATACTGCAGTTGTAGTACAAAAGAGGCTCTTTTTTCCTGTGGTTTAAACAAAATCTCATATACATATTTGACAAATAACGTGACATACAATTTTTTTTTAATCTCTGTGTCAATCGTGATGAAAGGATTGTCCTTTGATTGTCTAGTCTAGAATGAATTTTCCATGTTTCCTACATGATTGTTGTCTAACCAATGTTTTGGTGGAAGATATAGTATATATTACCCCCAAAAACACCACTTCGTGGTTAAAAAAAGAAGAACGCCTCACTCAAAAGAATGATTATAATTAGCTAAAAATAAATGATATCAAATTGAGAACACCTTACCCCTTCTCTTTCTATATCTCTGCACTCCTCTCTGAATTTATTCCTCTTATGTTTATCTTTCTTTATCCTTTCTAGGGGTCTTCCCAAACTTGATTTCTCTTTAAATTTACTTGTTGCACGGCAATTAAAAATGGCGGTCGGAGTATGATTTTTCTGAACTTATTTGATTTGAATCGAGATAATTACACCGCGACCGCCATTTTTAATTGCCGTGCAACAAGTAAATTTAAAGAGAAATCAAGTTTGGGAAGACCCCTAGAAAGGATAAAGAAAGATAAACATAAGAGGAATAAATTCAGAGAGGAGTGCAGAGATATAGAAAGAGAAGGGGTAAGGTGTTCTCAATTTGATATCATTTATTTTTAGCTAATTATAATCATTCTTTTGAGTGAGGCGTTCTTCTTTTTTTAACCACGAAGTGGTGTTTTTGGGGGATATCAGTTCTTTATGCACGAAAATATAGGTTCATACACTACTGAAATATTATGAATAAAAAAAGTATACAAGCTGGGAAAATGTGAATGTACCAAGTTGTCTTGTTTTTAAGATAGAGTTTTAGCAGTAGGTATTTGATTTTTCTAAGGTCAATATGTATTTGGATCACAGATTTGGCCCCCTGTGTCCCCAAAGTGAGTAAATAATATATAAATTTGCAATGCAAGACCTTTTGATTCTATACTCCACATGATTAGGTTTATCTTTCAATGCTAAATAGACCTCGGAGCCTCCTATGAGGGACACTGAAACACCTGGATTTACAAATGCAAAAGAAATTAATTTGTAATCACCTTATCAAGATGAGGTAATGAGTTCTCTCCCGTTGACCTTTTCTTACCCGAATTCTCTCCGGCTTGTTGCAGGGGTCACCACGAGTATCTCTCCCGGAAATAAGACCATGCTTTTTACATTAGGTATTTAAGAAAATGAAAACTATAAAATTATCATTTTTATATAAGAATCGGCCTTTTATAAGGAAATCTTTAAAATCTCTAACTAATGAAAGGCAATGCCTTCAGTGTATAGTAGAATTAGGTAAAATTCATAGAAGGCCATGCCTTAGGAATATAGAAGTGTTAGGGATAATACCATAGAAGGCAATGCCTCGGGTTTATAGTAGGGTTAGGTAAATATATAGAAGGCCATGCCTTGGGTTTATCATAGGGTTAGGAAAAATGCATAGAAGGCCATGCCTCAGGTCTATATCAATGATTCTGTCACAACTTTTAGTGAGTAGCATAGACATTATGAGAGCTAATTCATCATATTTTATCTCCATCCAACCATGATTGTCCAAAATCCATCTCGTAATGCCGGCACAGGTCATTGGCCAATTCTGCAACTACTAAAATTTTCCTCGCGAGGGTAATGAGGTCGTCATGAAGATCAAATATAAAGATCGGAAAAACAAGACAACGTTAAGCCCAAATTAAAAATATGGAGCTAAAAATTTTCGTCCCCGCCAGGATTCGAACCCCTGCTGACTAGGTGGCAGGTCGAGCTTGCTACCAATAGACAAAGTTGTCTTCTAAAGAAACGGACGGAAAATGAACTAACTAAATTAATACTTGGAAACTTAAACATTAAAATTTTGCAGTGAGAGAGCGAGGTCATCTCGAAAAATACATACTGGCCAAAATCTGACCACTAAGCTAAGGATTCGAAGGTACCTACCCGCCAAAGAAAATGAAAAGGCCACCAGGTGCCACCCAGTGGACCGGATGAAGGAATAAAATCAATAAATTTGGTATCTGCTCATCGAGATCTTTCATTTGATACCACTTAAGATTAGTACTATCCTTCAATTCCCGATTTGGGCTCCCAAAACCCGAGGCCGCCCAAATGGGCCGCCCGCTTGTAATTTAGAACTTTTTTTTGGTCCGGGCTCATCTCCATTATATCTTGATCACTTTAGACACCTCACATAATCTTCAGTGCCAAGTTATGGACACGAAGTCGGGTCTCAAAGGATCCGTATGAAAAAAAACAGAAAAAAAAAAAAAATTATGAATCTTTTCATGTCTTTCACGATTGTTGGGGGTCTCGAAAATAGGGTTCCCGTTGGCCTAGGAAGTCAAACAAAAAGTCAAATCAATTTATTTTTCAACGTAGAGTCCATTTCTGCAATAAAAATCGCAATTTTTGAAATTCATGTTGTACTTTTCGCTGGCTGAAAGTACATGATTTGCATGGGAACTATGTTTTCCGTAACCTTACACTCTGCCGGGCTGTCTCTTTCTTTGTATTGGCGTTCTTCACACCTCGGCCGAGGTGTTTGATAACCTAACCTTTTAGGAAATAACATGGAAATAACATGTTATTTTCTTTTTCTCTTGCTCACATTTCTTTTTCATAAAAAAAAAATTTCTATGTGTGTATTAACATAATTTTTTTTTTTTTCTATGTGTGTATTAACATAAATTAAAGATGAGTGTTTCACAGCCTTTTTTATTTCGTAGCCATGAAACAGGAGCTACTGTAGACGCTTGTGGTCTGTGTTGTAGCCTGCCCATCCCGTAGTATGCCTCCCCTCTGATGGGCGAGAAGTGACACAATATTTCCCATTTAAGTGCTGGGCACGTGGCATCGAAGCCGGAACCTTCCGCATGGCAAGCGAGTGCTTAACTACTGAGCTAATCGCGCGCTCGTATTTACTTGTCAAAAACTGTATTTACGAAACTTTCTCACAATACACAGACCACAAGCGTCTACAGTAGCTCCTGTTTCATGGCTACGAAATAAAAAAAGCAGTGAAACACTCATCTTTTTTAAAAAAAAAATACGGCATGTCTATTCCAGACGTGATGTTCAACTCAACGTACTATTTCAAGCTACCGGATCACGTGACGGATGGGACCTATTCACTGAAACACATCTCAATCAAACTGCTCTACTTGAACAAGGTCCCAGTGCTCCTGGGCAGTATGGAACCCCTGGCAGAGCTCAAGTCTGGTGACAACGGGCCCCAGTGGGGCGTTGTACAACCTGTGCTGAGCAACAATAAACTGTTGGTCGGCCATCTGACTGTGAGATTGGAATTGGGCTACAGTGATGAGAGTAAGTGCATATGGGAAGAGTGTGTTCCGGTAGCTCAATGGTCACGGCGTCTGACTGGTAATCGATAGGTCGCAGGTTCGAAACCCAACGGCGAGGGAGGGGGCAAGTTATTCTCCCATTTGAGATTTTGACCACCTAATAATACATATTGTACTCAGATATTAATCTTATTTTGTACAAGATGCCCATATACTATGTATGTGTGTAAATTTAATTATACAAATAAAGGCTTTTTACATTACATTGTACTTACTGCTAGAATAATTAGACTCGTTAGTCCTAATCAGGCAGTATAAATAATACAATATTATTATTGCTACCGAGTCTATAGATTCGCCAAAATTGATGGCACGTTGAATACACCAGTTCTCTTTCTGTCACTGAAGTTAAGCAATGTCCAGCGAGGTCAGGACTTGTATGAGTGACGTTTCAAATTCTAATCCTCGAGATACAGGCTATTCTCTTAATGGAGTGAATGTGTTGTACCTTTTTGTTTCAGACTTGGTTCGCACCAAGAAAACGTCTTCCGCTGATAAATCTGAGCCAAAGGTTGTTTCTCAAGCTGTAAGCTATTCTCTTAATGGAGTGAATGTGTTGTACCTTTTTGTTTCAGACATGGTCCACACTAAGAAAACGTCTTCTACTGATAAATCTGAGCCAAAAGTTCTTTCTCAAGCTGTAAGCTATTCTCTTAATGGAGTGAATGTGTTGTACCTTTTTGTTTCAGACATGGTCCACACCACGAAAACGTCTTCCACTGATAAATCTGAGCCAAAGGTTGTTTCTCAAGCTGTAAGCTATACCAGAGCTAGACCTCGTGATGCTAACTCTGAGGTTAGACAGCTATCCAAAGCTAACGGAACAAGCTTCCAGTCAAGTAGTAAAGATAAAATTCATGAAAATGACAAGAGGAATAAAAATATCCAAATGGAAAGACAAAATGGTCAAGGGCTTTACAGTCTAGAAAACGGAAGAGAGGCTAAAATGGTAAGTCAACATTTATTTTTTGCATAACCGACCTCAGTAACCTGGAGGTTTGGTTGTTCAAGTCTCAAGTGTGGCTGGGTGAGGTTAATGTCGGTAGCTGGTTGGTAATTTTCCCGATAATGGAGGAGTGTAAAATCCTCGTCACGATCTCACCTTAGCAGTTGAAATAGGCTAAAATGCCAAACATGACATAAAATTATTTGCAGTCTGTTCCTGTAGCTCAGTGGTAAAGGCGGTGGTCTGGTAATCCAGAGGTCGCGGGTTCGAAACCCAGCCGGGACATGACATGTTATCCTCCCATTTGGGATTTTTACCACATAATAATACGTCTTGGGCTTACTGCTGGAATAATGGGGCTTAATAGTCTTAATCGGACAGTATAAAGAAGGCGATATTATTATTATTATTATTCCGAAATAATTAAGTCATACTCTATTCCCTTCAGGTCTCCAATATCATCAAACATACACACGAGCACATAGCTTCCGCAGTTTCTTCGTCAGAACATGCCTCCTCTACTGCAAATAGAGTAAGCACATTGAACAACTACGAGTACAGTCTGAGTGTTCCCTACATCAGTGGACTAGCGGAGGCGTCCTATATTGAGTACTCCTTCCCGGAGTGTCTGACCAAGCCTGAGGGTACAGGTGAGGGTCTACTTAACATAGTTATTGTAGTAGTAGTAAAATATTTATTGAAATTTATTTACATAAACCACAAAAGGCGGCATTATTGCCTAAGGCAATTTCTACCATCCATTTCTTAGAAGCTTTTATCATTAGCTTAGGAAAAGAACCTTTGTAAAAAATCCAATATTGTTAATTAAAAAAAAAAACCCCCCATAGAAAATTTGTAGTTATTTTTCCCGGTCCTGGTATCTCAGTGGTCAAGGCGTCATCTAGCAATCCAGAGGTCTCGGGTTCAAACCTATTTACTTATTTACAATTTATTTTTCACACAGAACAATACAGATACCTGCATTTTGCTAAAAATACCGTTTTACCTTTAGAACATTTTGTCTCGAAAACTAGTCATAGGATCGCGTTACTGAGTTAGCTCAATACCTAATGGTTACTGAGTTAGCTCAATACCTAATGGTTACTGAGTTAGCTCAATACCTAATGGTTACTGAGTTAGCTCACAATACCTATTGGTTACTGAGTTAGCTCAATACCTATTGGTTATTGAGTTAGCTCACAATACCTGATGGTTACTGAATTAGCTCAATACCTATTGGTTACTGAGTTAGCTCACAATACCTAATGGTTACTGAGTTAGCTCACAATACCTATTGGTTACCGAGTTAGCTCAATACCTAATGGTTACTGAGTTAGCTCACAATACCTATTGGTTACTGAGTTAGCTCACAATACCTAATGGTTACTGAGTTAGCTCAATACCTAATGGTTACTGAGTTAGCTCAATACCTATTGGTTACTGAGTTAGCTCAATACCTAATGGTTACTGAGTTAGCTCAATACCTAATGGTTACTGAGTTAGCTCACAATACCTATTGGTTACTGAGTTAGCTCACAATACCTAATGGTTACCAAGTTAATGAATTTCAGTAGCTTGATCGATAAGGCGGCGGACTTGTAATCGGAGGTCGGTGGTTCAAGTCCCATGTAGAGCAAATATTTAGCAACGCTAGTTTGAGTAATTGTGATATCACGAATGTGATCAACACTTATAATTATGATAACTGGTTACTGAGTTAGCTCAATACATATTGGTTACTGAGCTAGCTCAATACCTATTGGTTACCAAGTTCGCTCAATACCTTATTCTTGCAGTGGTTCACGAGAAACTAGTCTATACTCTGGAGCTGGGAGGCTGTCGCAATCTCCACATGATATCTCTTCCGCCCGACATTAGTCTAGCGCGATACCTGTCCGATGTCCCCAGTTCCGGCATTATGTTCAGTCTGTATTCTGGACGGTTGCTGGCTGCCCAAAGCCATCTGCTCTTCTCTCAACTGTTGAATATGCACGAAGAGGGGAAACAGAAGTTGTTTCTCTCCCTGCCCACGAGATTCGCTAGTGAGCATGCGTCTGTCCAGCTGGTGACACTTCCAGTAAGTATTAAAATAATAACACTCTTTAGTGGAAAGTAACCACCAGGCGAAGTTAATGCTTAAAGCATTTTCTACCACCTAACTCTTCGAGTCTCAATATTATGTGGTCACAAACTCAAATAAATGAGGAAAAATTCATGCATTAGGTTGAATTCGAACCAACGTATCCCTATCCCTACGCTACCTGGATTACCAGACTAGTGCGTCAACCAGTTGACTATCAATTAGGTAAGACAAAGTAAAATATTTACAGTAAAATACAATATTGCTGCTATTATACTTGCAGCATTACCACGCTGTATGATAAGACTGATTCTTTGTTTTAGGTATGTTTTGGCCCTCATATCACCGGTTTTCTCAGTCAATTTCTTTAATGAACTGAAAAAAAAATGCTTTTTTTTTCCAGATGACTGTCGAGTATCGCTGCTTTCAATCCTCGCCTCAAGAGTCCGCGGGGATTGCCGAGTTCTGGAGGAGAACCTGCAGCCTCAGCAAGCAGTTCAACACGGAGCAACTGACCCACACCCTGGACAACTTTGAGTCAAGGCAACAGCCCCACACCCTGGACACCTTTGAGTCAAGGCAACAACAGCCCCACACTGCAGACTTCTATCAGTTTGATTCAAAACAACAGACCCAAAGTATGGTTAACGGTCATTTTGATTCAAAACAACAGACCCAAAGTATGGTTAACAGTCAGTTTGATTCAAAACAACAGACCCAAAGTATGGTTAACAGTCATTTTGATTCGAATGACCTTACCGAAACTGTGGGCCACCACGTTGACCAAATACGTACAGGATATAACCAACCTGGAAATCTCAATATCTATGGAAACCAACATGATTTTAGAGTAAACTCTCATAATAGAAACGATCTTCGACGAAATGACAATAGATCAGATGAAGTCTTTGATACAGTGAGAAATCACCGACCAAATGATGTGCGTGACACAACAAGGAATAAACAAAGAGAGAATGATAGCCGAAATAATCAATTTCAGCCGTTCGATGAGCGGTATAATAGATATAACGACTCGAAAAGCAACAGTGCAAATCATCTTAGAAGGACCTTCAGTAATGATAATGACTTAAATGAAGAACTAAACGTACAATTCAAGGACTTTGACACTTGGAACAATCGAAGTTCATCACAAACTCGATATGGTGAAAGGTTTAATGATTTTGAAAATGTGGAATCCCATGTTTATGATTCTTTGGTAAAGAGAAGCACTAACGTTCGAATGAATGATGATTTCGGAAATGCTAACTCTAACCTGGACAGGTTCATAGATGAAAGACATAACCACAGAGCAGATATCAGAAATGTCTGCAAAAACTCCAAGACTTCCAATCAGTGTGGGATCTCCCACAAACAGGAAAATGTACATGATCGCAGAAGAAATATTAATGAGACTGAAGATAGGAGAACTATTAATAGTTGTGAAAATAGAAGAACTAATCCTAGTCAAATAGTTAACGACAATCATGTTCCACCATACCATGATGCTCGCTATAGAGAAGGTATTGACAGATACAAAACCTGGCAGACTATACCAGAACACATGTGTGAGAAGCCAGCAATCTCAGATGGTTTAGTTTACGAGAGGCGAGGAGATGATGACGTGGTTCTTGAAAGGCAAACTATGAAAGGACAGCGCTTCTTTGATAGGCAAACTATAAAAGATGATCGTTTGTTTGACAAGCAATTCGAACAAACGAAAGATCAGCGTATGCTTGAGAAACGAGCAAACAATGATCGCATGTTTGATAGACAAGCCTACAATGATTCCTACGAGATGTCAGTTGCAGGCCATGAGAAAAATCCTATAGGGTGGAATGAAAGCATTATTAACAGCAATAAATACCCTACAGAGTGCAATGGAAGACTTCCTATGAATTCCCAAGAACGTAGAATGGCTGAAGATGTACGGAGGCAGTTTCTAAAAGAGAGATATGAAGCAATGCAACCAAGACAAAACAGATATGAGGAAGAATTGAGCGATGAAGAGAATGAAAATCGTGGAATGAATTTTAATCATAGAGAACGGTGCATTGATAACACAACTCAACGAGTTCAGTATTATCAAGAAAACGGACATCAAATATCTTGTAATCAACCGATCAAAAATAGACCTCAAATCTCGAGCGATAGCAAACTCCCTGATCCATCTCTACGTTTCTACAATGAAAACATATCATTTCCAACAAATGTAGCACAAAACTCTCAAGCTCAATTGAATGAGTACAAACCATTTCCACCGAGAAGCAACGCCGGCAGTGACTTGAGAAAGGTGTTCAGAAATGACGAACCGAGATCTAATTTAAGAACTGATCTTAAGGTTAACACAGAAAAAATCAGTTCAAATTTTCCACATGAATCTAACAGTTCTAATAGTATACACAATGCATCTGCAAAATCAGAACATTTCCATGAAAATGACTCATCTAGAGCTAATATGAGACCCAATTCCCAAAGAAACACAGAACATCTTAATGGGAATGACTCAAAAGCTTATTCAAATTCTTCAAAACCTCCACCTGCCCCTGTCAAGCGTCCCCTTGCTAGAGAAGCTATGGTCCTACCCAAGTGTAATGTGAATGATACGGCGCGCTTTCCAACAGATTATAAATTCCAAGGTGCAAATCCCAATACATTAAGTAAAAAAATTGATAAATTTCATAAAAATTCTTCTAGTGTCCAAACTAAACAAGAATCGACGATTAAAAAAACCTCTGAACCCCATTCCAGTACTCGACCGAGGAAAGAAATTTCAAGTCAAAAATCTCCTGAGAGTTCCAATCTCAAATCCAAGAAAGAAGGTCCGAAGTTCAGTAAATTCCATCGGCGTGGTACCGATTTGAAATCCAAGGCTGTTGGTGATTTGAATACCTGCACTAATCTAGGATCAAAACAGGGAACGCTTGAAGATCCGTTAAGCCATGGAGAGCCAATATCTCTCACAAGTGGACTTGAAGATTTGAAACCAGGTAAATAAAAGATTATTACCTAAAATACAATTTGGTTTTAAAAAAAGGATCTCCTATCGTTTTCGTGTTTTATTTTCAATTGTTTCCAAATTTGTGTGTATTTCTTTGTTGTATATACATTTCTTTTCTAATAAATAATTATGATGGTAAGAAACGAGTTCGGGCGAAGGTTTCGGACAAAATCGGATTCACAAGTTTTAGTCAATTCTCAGTTTTCACAATTTTAAACAATACGCGAGACCAAGAATCAAGATTGATTCAATAATATTATGAAACGTTAATTTCGCCCTTTTTTTTCGCTTAGGCACTTTAACCAATTACTAATATGGTTGTTCGTGCCGTTTTTTCGCCCTTAGATTGAACTGCTAGAATTTTCGCAACATTTCGAACAAAACTCTGTTCCATACGTCAACTAAATATCTAATGATTATCCGGTGGATCTCATTTTAACTTCATCAAATGTTGAGACTTTGTTTGACTGTGAGAGTAAAGCGACTCATTTCTGCACTATTTTTTTATTATTAAGTTAAGTTTTTAAGTTATCATATTTGTGTTAGTCACTTTCGTGATATCACAACTACTCAAACTCGCTTTACTAAATCTACGCTGAAACCGGGACTTGAACCACCGACCTCCAAGTTACAAGCCCCTCGCCTTATCGATCAAGCTACTGAGGTCGGTTTTTTTATTATTATTATTTATTCAAACTCATTAATCTCATAGAAATATAATTACTATCTAACTTCATTGTTTATCCAGGAGACCTTCCCCAGGAGGTGGAGGTGAAGAAATATTTCGCCTCCAGCAAGGAAGAGTACGAGCAACTGTTGAACATTCACAGGAAGCACAGGTTCTGGAAGTTAATAGAAGCACAGCAAGAACGCCAGCAAGATAGTCACGGTAAGTGTGCAAATGTGATATTACCATATCCCCAAAAACACCACTTCGTGGTTAAAAAAAAGAAGAACGCCTCACTCAAAAGAATGATTCTAATTATCTAAAAATAAATGATATCAAATTTAGAACACCTCACCCCCTCTCTTTCTATATCTCTGCACTCTTCTCTGAATTTATTCATCTTTTGTTTATCTTTCTTTATCCTTTCTAGGGGTCATCCCAAACTTGATTTCTCTTTAAATTTACTTGTTGCACGGCAATAAAAAATGGCGGTCGGAGTATGATTTTTCTGAACCTATTTGATTTGAATCGAGAAAATTGCACCGCGACCGCCATTTTTTATTGCCGTGCAACAAGTAAATTTAAAGAGAAATCAAGTTTGGGATGACCCCTAGAAAGGATAAAGAAAGATAAACAAAAGATGAATAAATTCAGAGAAGAGTGCAGAGATATAGAAAGAGAGGGGTAAGGTGTTCTAAATTTGATATCATTTATTTTTAGATAATTAGAATCATTCTTTTGAGTGAGGCGTTCTTCTTTTTTTTTAACCACGAAGTGGTGTTTTAGGCGGATATCAGTTCTTTTTGTGCGAAAACATAGGTTCATACACTACTAAAAAACATTATGAATAACAAAAGTAAATAAGCTGGGAAAATGTGAATGTACCAAGTTGTCTTTTTATTAAGATATAGTTTTAGCAGTACGTATGTAATTTTTCTAAGGTCAATAATGTATTTGGATCACAGATTTGGCCCCCTGAGTCCCCAAAGTGAATAAATAATATATAAATTTTCAATGCAAGACCTTTTGATTATATACTCCACATGATTAGGTTTATCTTTTAATGCTAAATAGACCTCGGAGCCTCCTATGAGGGACACTAAAACACCTGGATTTACAAATGCCAAAGAAATCATTTTGTAATCACCTTATCAAGGTGAGGTAATGAGTTCTCTCCTGTTGACCTTTTCATTCCCGAATTCTCTCCGGCTTGTTGCAGGGGTCACCACGAGTATCTCTCCCGGAAATAAGACCATGCTTTTTTACATTAGGTATTTAAGAAAATGAAAACTATAAAATTATCATTATTATATAAGAATCGGCCTTTTATTAGGAAATCTTTAAAATCTCTAACTAATGAAAGGCAATGCCTTCAGTGTATAGTAGAGTTAGGTAAAATACATCGAAGGCCATGCCTCAGGAATATAGTGAGGTTAGGGATAGTACATAGAAGGCAATGCCTCGGGTTTATAGTAGGGTTAGCTAAATATATAGAAGGCCATGCCTTGGGTTTATCATACTGTTAGGAAAAATACATAGAAGGCCATGCCTCAGGTCTATATCAATGATTCCTAGGTGTTTCGATTATAATTTTTATGCTAGGCCTAAACTATGTAGGTATAAAATCAGGTAAAAATGCAAGCGACGCGACGGGAGACAATATTTTAGTGTTGATAAAACCATGAGCGGGAGAGAACTCGGTGGTGACGTCCCTTATCAATACCTCACGAGGTATGAGTGTACCCCGGACATAATGGACAGAGAAAAAAAACTTCCCTGAAGGGGATCGAACCCAAGTCATCGTACGTGCAAGCCTAGTATGCTACCCACTTGGCCAAAGTCACTACTTTGTCACAACTTTTATTGAGTAGCATCGACATTATGAGAGCTAATTCATCATATTTTATCTCCATCCAACCATGATTGTCCAAAATCAATCTCGTAATGCCGCCACAGGTCATTGGCCAATTCTGCAATTACTACTAAAATTTTCCTCGCGAGGCTAATGGGGTCGTCATGAAGATCAAATATAAAGATCGGAAAAACAAAACAACGTTAAGCCCAAATTGAAAATATTGAGCTAAAAATTTTTGTCCCCGCCAGGATTCGAACCCATGCTGACTGGGTGGCATGGCAGGTCGAGCATGCTACCAATAGACAAAGTTATCTTCTAAAGAAACGGACGGAAAATGAATACTTAGAATTTAACCATTAAAATTTTGCAGTGAGAGAGCGAGGTCATCTCGAAAAATACATACTGGCCAAGATCCGACCACTAAGCTAAGGATTCGAAGGTACCTACCCGCCAAAGAAAATGAAAAGGCCACCAGGTGCCATCCAGTGGACCGGATGAAGGAATAAAATCAATAAATTTGGTATCTGCTCATCAAGATCTTTCATTTGATACCACTTAAGATTAGTATTATCCTTCAATTCCCGATTTGGGCTCCCAAAACCCGAGGCCGCCCAAATGGGCCGCCCGCTTATAATTTAGAATTTTTTTTTTGGTCCGGGCTCATTTCCATTATATCTTGATCACTATAGACACCTCACTTAATCTTCAGTGCCAAGTTAAAGACACGAAGTCGGGTCTCAAAGGATCCGTATGAAAAAAAAAACGGGAAAAAAAAAATTATGAAATTTTTACATGTCTTTCACGATTGTTGGGGGGTCTCAAAATAGGGTTCCCGTTGGCCTAGGAAGTCAAACAAAAAGTCAAATCAATTTATTTTTCAACGTAGAGTCCATTTCTGTGAAAATCGCAATTTTTGAAATTCATGTTGCACTTTTCGCTGGCTGAAAGTACATGAAATGCATGGGAACTATGTTTTCCGTAACCTTACACTCTGCCGGGCTGTCTCTTTCTTTGTATAGGCGTTCTTCACACCTCGGCCGAGGTGTTTGATTACCATATTACTTTTTCTTTCTTTTTTTTAATCACCAACTTTTGGACTATATGTCATAACAAACATGAAAATTTCATCTAAACCATCCACCTGAGGCAGTGTGGACAAAACTGAGGCGACATTGGCCCGCACAATAGCAATACTTAAACGCTGGAGGAAATGTTTACCTGCTCGCTGGTCCTTGGTCTCATGAATCAGGGCTTTGGATATTGTTTTTAAGTAAAATAATGCTCTAATGTATGTTGTTGTTGTAGCGGCGTTTTGTAATATCGTAATTTAGTCAGATAAACGTTGGTCCATTGTATAAAAGAAATATCCTGCCCTAACAGTATAACTTTTTACTGTTTCAGCTAAATGTAATCCACCGACCCAGTTTCCTGGAAAGCAGTCGGGCGATGGATATAATATCTGCAATCTGTGTACCTTAAACAGTAGAGGTTACACCACTGATCATGACTGCTTTAAGACTAAGGACAGTGAAAGAAGCCAGAAAGAATGTGACTTTGTTCAAGATAAACATAAAACCAAAGAATA
>JAMCCL010000527.1:0-27342 GCA_024516035.1 Bactericera cockerelli
TGAATGTAACTGTCATGTTAATCAATACTTAGCCAGTTCTGGAAACAAGATTTTGAGACATAAAGAACAAAAAAAATACCAACACAAAAATTAAGTTCCAGAATTTCTCTGTTCTAAATTCGCCGTAATCCTGAATAGATAAATCAGAAGACGTTGAAAAGACATGAGCAGGAAATCTTGAATCAGGTCAAAGGCCCAAGAAGAAGAGTTCTGATGGAAGTTCGAGGTAAAGTCCTATAGACGTTGATTCCGGGAGTCAAACCTGAGAAAGGTTAAGGTAATCTATTATTGTTAATAATTAATAATATATCTACTGGGAATAATTAGACCTTATTTATTATTATTTTATTTCGCAAACATTTTGCGTTTTACAAAAAATTTCAAGACGAACTTATTCAAAAGCATAGGAAATTGATCGATATTCGTACTATGTATGTATAATCTTAAAGAGGTCGACTCTCATTCATTTATTGATATCTCTAACTATCTAACCATCAGTATCACCAAAAACCACACTTCGGCGCATTTCGCAAATTTTTGGTGTTTTTGGCTAAACGGTTCGTCAATTCCAATGTCCGTTTTTCCATGCAAAATTTATATGTCGGTACCTTAATTTTTTTTATATATTTAGTATTGAAACGAAAGGTAATGTCGAAATCAAAATCTGGGACAGAATTTGGGTGTCAATTACTATCTGTGACTGCTGTCCTTTGGCTTTTGTCACTCTCTAGCACTCCACTCCCCTCCACTCTCTTGCACTCCACATCACACAGCTACACTCTCCCGATTGCCCCATCCTTTCCTCTGCTCACCTTACCAAGTACGTATTAAATCACTCAAGTTAGAGGAGTTTACGCAGAAGACATTTTTTCATTAGCTAATGAAAAAATCCAGCAAAAAAAGAGGTATATTAAGGGCTTGGATGAAGATAAGAAGGGTGTAATAAAGCCGTTACAAGAGGTACCCTTAGAAAACCTCAGAAGAAGAAGAAAGAGAAAGAGGACATGATGACAAAAGAGAGAGACAGGGAGAGCAAGATGAACGGAAGTTCAGTGATGTGGAGAGAGATGGATAGAGAAAGAGAGAGGGAGAAAAACAGAGAGAGAGAGAGAGAGAGAGAGAGAGAGTGAGAGAGAAATGGATAGAGAAAAAGAGAGAAGGAGAGAGCGAGAAAAACACAGATAGAGAGAGAGAGAAAGAGAGAACGAACGAGAGAGAGAGAGGAAACCAAAGAGAAATGAAAAACATTAAGGATAAGGGATGAACGAGATTCGGAGAAAAGGACAGAAGATAAGTAGACGAAGAGAGAGAGAGAGAAGGAGAGTAAAAGCATTAAGAAGATTTCAGGCAGGATTTTCTATTTTACGAGCTCTTAAACACCACCATCTTCTCTATCACTTCACCCAATACTTGACACCTCCATTTTCACTATTAGCACCACTACTGTACACTTCCACTCCCAATACTATAACAATAATAATAACACTCTTTAGCGAAAGGTATCCACCAGGCGAGGTTAATGCTCAAAGCATCTTCTACCAACTAACCCACTTATTATTATGTGGTCACAAACTCAAATTAATGAGGAAAAATTCATTCACTGGATGGGATTCGAACCAACGGATCCCAACACTACTTTTTTTTAAAAGATGAGTGTTTCACAGCCGTTTTTATTTCGTAGCCATGAAACAGGAGCTATTGTAGAGACTTGTGGTCTGTGTTGTAGACTGTCCATCCCGTAGTATGCCTCCCCTCTGATGGGCGAGAAGTGACACAATACGTCCCATTTAGGTGCTGGGTCAACACCGGAAGGTATCCCTTACAAATAACTGTAACCAAATTTTGAATACAATTTTTTGTCGGCGCGGGAGTTCACAACTGAGCTATTCGTGCGCTCTTGAAAAAAATAATTAACCACAAAAAATAATAGAACCAATGTACAAAATAACCTTAAAATTATCACAGCACTACAGATTGGCGTTACGGTTGTGAAGACTTCCCGTAGTCCAGAGATCCTGAGTTCGATTTCCGGTTGGAGCAGACTTTTCGCACAGAAAATCCTGTTCCCTCGGAACATGTGAGGCTGGCACTTCCGGCCCTACCCAGGCTGGGTGAGGTTAATGTGGGTAGCTGGTACGATTCCCAGCGAATGCGGAGGGTAAAACCCCCGTCCTGTCTACCTCAAGTCAGGACGTTAAAACCAAATATAGAATCAATGGACATGAAGTGAGCCTAGACATTGGATCTGGGCGTCCATATTATCCTGTCACCACCGTGATTTAGGCATCTATACCTAGTCTCACGGACACGGACACGGAATTATTATTATTACTACAGATTAATTATTATTACTGACACTACTTATTAATCAAGTACGCATATACAGGGTGTTTCAGAAAAGTGTGCATTAATTTTAACCACGTATTTTATGTACCATTTTAGGGGGGGTCAACTCTATAACAAAATGGGCGAAAGTGCTTCATAAGGGAGATACACATCTCTAAAGGTTCTTTAAAAAAATCTTAGATTTTGAATTACGCCTTACCTGTTAGAGTTATTGAAACGCGGAAAAAAATTGACTCCCAATACAAGATGACGCCGTTATTTTGATGTGAGAATTGAGGTCATTGCACTTTCAGGGACGGCCACAGGGGGGTTAACTGAAAGAAAATAGGCCATACTTTTTTGGTGGTTAATCGAATTTGAATTTGGTTTTCGCCAAATGAATAACCATGTTATTTTACACGGATAAGGTCGGAATAACTTTTCTCTAAAAACAAGACAAGTGCCTCAAATTTGAAATTGATGATTTTTCATTATGCCTTCGTTGTGAACGGTCCTTTAAGATTGTGTTGATTTTGGGATGATTTCAGCCGGTATTTAGTTGGAAAATAAAGCCCAAGATTTTCTCTTGTGCCTACCACCTACAGTCCTACATCTTGAAAAATCAAGGAAAAAGCACTTTAAACATGCAAAATTAATTATCAAGATGTAGGTGGTAGGCACAAGAGAAAATCTTGGGCTTTATTTTCCAACTAAATACCGGCTGAAATCATCCCAAAATCAACACAACCTTAAAGGACCGTTCACAACGAAGGCATAATGAAAAATCATCAATTTCAAATTTGAGGCACTTGTCTTGTTTTTAGAGAAAAGTTATTCCGACCTCATGCGTGTAAATTAACATGGTTATTCATTTGGCGAAAACAAAATTCAAATTCGATTAACCACCAAAAAAGTATGGCCTATTTTCTTTCAGTTAACCCCCCTGTGGCCGTCCCTGAAAGTGCAATGACCTCAATTCTCACATCAAAATAACGGCGTCATCTTGTATTGAAAGTCAATTTTTTTCCGCGTTTCAATAACTCTAACAGGTAAGGCGTAATTCAAAATCTAAGATTTTTTTAAAGAACCTTTAGAGATGTGTATCTCACTTATGAAGCACTTTCGCCCATTTTGTTATAGAGTTGACCCCCTAAAATGGTACATAAAATACGTGGTTAAAATTAATGCACACTTTTCTGAAACACCCTGTATGTACAACTCTTACATAAAATTGATTATGAGAAAACATGAGAGGAGTAAAGGTGTTTATGTAGTTTTATTTAATTATACTATCCAATGCCGACTTCAGTACCTTGATCGATATGAGGCGGCGGACTTGTAACCTGGAGGTCGGTGGTTCAAGTAACGGTTTCAGCGTAGATTTAGTAAAGCTAGTTTGAGTAGTTGTGATATCACGAAAGTGATCAACACAAATATGATAAATATACTATCCAACGGGGCAGTATAAAATAGGGTCCATCAATCTATTGTAATATTAGATCATGACTGTCTGTGCATGTGCAATATGCGTTTTTGTAGTTTTTTTGTGTAGTTACGCATTAAATATATTTTTTCAACAATAAGAATACCAAGACTTCCTATGTCATTGACCTAAGGGTGTTTTTTAAGAACATTCATTTCCTTCCACCCAAAGAAGGGTCCAAAGAGCTTATGCAAATGAGCCGCAACCCTTTCTTTAGAAAGCGCTTTCGATGAGGATATTGTTTTGGAAACATTTAAAAGAAAAAGTTTATTGAATCTCAAACTCATTTAAATATTATTTCTCCGCCATAATGCCTGACAAATCAATTAGATTTGCATTATTTGTTTGTTTATTTTTTAAAATAGAATAAATGGTTGTGGGGTTCTATTTTATTGATATATTACCACGCTTATTTAAAGATAGTATATTTATTGTTAAGTACCGTCAGTGCTAGAATTTTTGTAACCAGAAAATTATTGTAAACGTGTATAGGTAAACAATTTGTTTACAGATTGTATTCTTTTTTTTTTTCCTTCAGATAATATATATTTCTGTCATTTGCAATCCAGAGGGCAAAGTACTCAGAATTCTTGAGCAAATTTCCTCTCTGGATTACAAGATTTACAAGCTACATTTTTTGGAATAAGTATGATAGTGTCTTTGGTTCTCCTGTATTTTGTTTACAAATGTTTCCTATACCTTGTTTATAAAACGCATTGTTTCTTGTGCCAAATAATAATAATTTTATACAAATATCTTACGTAAGGTGTCTATGGTGAACTGTGATATCACGATTGTGATAACACATAAACCTTATATTAATATCTAAATACTTATATTCATCCCAAAATTTATTTATTATATAATTATGTGTGCTTGTTTAAAAATGTTTTTTTTTTTTGTTTCTTCTGCCAAATAATAATAATTTTATACAAATATCTACGTAAGGTGTCTATGGTGAACTGTGATATCACGATTGTGATAACACATAAACCTTATATTAATATCTAAATACTTATTCATCCCAAAATTTATTTATTATATAATTATGTGTGCTTGTTTAAAAATATTTTTTTTTTAAGTTATCATATTTGTGTAATTTTTGTTAAATCACTTTCGTTTTATCACAACTACTCAAACTTGCTTTACTAAATCTACACTGAATCCGGAACTTGAACCACCGACCTCCAGATTACAAGTCCGCCGCGCCCTTTCTTTTTTTAACAAATTTTTATAGATGTATTTTACTACAAGGTTTATAACATACCGCCCCTTTTCGATCAAGCTACTGAGGTCAGCAATTATTCTGTAGTGTACTTGTTAATACATAATTATAATTTTGTGCTTGTGTAATCAGAACTCTCAAGTATATCAAGTGCACTGATAGTCAAGTGGTTAACGCGCTAGCGCTAGTCTGGTAATCCAGGTAGTGTAGGGATCCGTTGGTTAGAATCCCATCCAGTGCATGAATTTTTCTTCATTAATTTGAGCTTGTGACCACATAATAATAAGACTCCAAGGGTTAGGTGGTAAATGCTTTGAGCATTAACCTCGCATGGTGGTTACCTTTCACTAAAGTGTATTATTATTATTATCCGTATAACAACCTGTCACATGAAGCTCCCATCACATCTCTACAAGGTGTAACCTATCTGTCCGACCATATACCTACAAGCTCCAGGATTTACAACCCAAGAGGGACTGAGCCAAGGCCAAGCACTTTGTAATTTATGGGCCCCACGTCCAACCAGGGACCCCCGTCGTAAATTTTCGTCCGGGTTTTTATGGCATCCCATAAGATTGTATTCGGAAATAAATTGGAAGAAGAAGAAGAAATGCAACAAATATCTTCTGGAAGATTAAATCTAGAAAAAAATCTTTCCCTGGGATGGTGGGAAGCTGGGAAGATCTGATATTGGAAGATTTTGAAAGTTGTTCGTTTTTTTTTCATCGCTTTTGGGAAATAAAAACCGAGAATTTCTGGGGTTTTATTGTTTTGGATGTATCGTTAAAGTATTTATTGGTTTTTACTTATTTTGTGTCTATCTTGTTTATTCTGAGCAGTACAGTGAGAGGGATGCTTCCTCGACGAATGAAGTATATGTAGCTATGTACGTCTGAATCTTAGCTGCGTTTTGAGATAATCTCAAGCATGATTTACCATTAATATTACCGGTCAAGACCTTCCTTATTTTTTTTCTTAGGTAAGTCACCATGGCCGAGTGAGTTAGCGCGCCAGGCATTGCACGCACGGTGACCTGGGTTCGATCCCCATTGGGGCAGGATTTTTTAGGCTCTGTTCTTGGGTGTTTGGGGTCCACTGGCTGGAGGACTATAAACAGGGAGTAGACCAGCATTGGCTTGGTTCTGGGGGCCCTTGTCAATTATTAGCCTCCTTGTAAAGACTGTGGTAGAAGCGGTGAGTCATTACTCCATTGGCTGGCTACCATCGTTCACGATGACGCCACTAGGTATATGATGGTGATGATGATGAAGATTTCAAAGAGTTATGTGGAGGTGGTGGAAGACAAAACTAGAGGCTTCAATCTCGCCCCTTGCTTCATTACTAGTTAATATTGTAATAATTAGACCTCTTTGTGTTTATAAAGAAGTTAAATTTCTATAAAATCTTTATGACACACAATTTGTATTATAAATTATGTAATAAGGAGATGTAAACTAACCTCGGTATAGCTTGATCAATAGGGCGGCGGGCGGTGGACTTGTAACCTGGAGGTCGGTGGTTCAAGTCCCGGCTTCAGCGTAGATTTAGTGAAGCTAGTTTGAGTAATTTATGATTTTTGTGTTAATCCCTTTCGTAATGTCACAACTATACTCAAACTCGCTTTACTAAAATCTTCGCTAAATTTGGGACTTGAACCTCCGACCTTCAGTTTACAAGTCGGCCACCTTATCGATCCAGCAACTGAGGTCGATTTACTTCTCCTTATTAGATAATTACATAATTAGATAATAACACAATTATCTTATTAGATAATAACACAAACAAGTTAAATTATTACAATATTAACACGTTGAACACCATGAAACCCACCGATGGGTTTCATGGTGTTTTACTGATGTCCCGTGAAAGTCACCGGTGGGTTTCGTCCAGATTTTTCAGAGCACACAATGATACTCAGTCATGAAACCCACTGGTGACCTAAAGGTGACATAAAACTAGAAAAAAAGGCTCGGTCTTCAACGTGTTAAGTGAATACATAATGAAACAAGGGGTCATTCATATAGCTAACCGTAGCTAAGTCGAGTAGTTGTGATATCACGAAAGTGATTATTAATACAAATATGATAACTTTAACTTTAAAACTTAATAAGGAGACATAGGTACCTGGACCCTAAACCCAAACATTTACAATACACGACAAACTGGACAGACAATACAACCACATAGACATAAATCACTCACCAAAAAGCACTTTTCGTATGTAGGTAGCAAAATTTTCAAGGTAATACCCGAAGATATAAAAAAATATTCAAAACAAAAATTTACTAAAATAAGAAAGACTAAGAGAATGGTTGGTTATTGATGAAAATAGGATGATGATTCGAAATAATATACTATGATGAAAAAAGAAAAAAAAAAGATAAATGAAAATTAATATACGAGAAAGAGGACAAATGCTTGATATAAAAAAAAAATCACATGGTCCGACACATGCATTTTTACACAAAAGGACCACATCATCAACTTACCCATTTCATATAAACAAAAAATCTTTGTGAATATGTGTCATAAAATAAATAAAGTACTTGAAAAAAAAGAAGTAATGTGCAATACCATAGCACCCCTCCATATGATATCAATCCGATATCAGATGAGAATTATGATAAGCCCAGCGGATGGCGATAGCGACATATTGAATCCTCCCAGCATCCTAGAGGTTTTGGGGATTTTTAATTTATTTTTATTGCCCGAAGAAAAAAAAAAGAATGGAATTTTATTTCTACAGGGCTCACATTTTTTTCCTCAAAAAGAAGAATATTAAAAAAAAAACAAATATGGTGGACAATCTTGGGTGAGTCAGGTTGAGGAGTTGCAAACAGGGTGGTGCATCCGCATTATGGACGTTTTATACCTATATTATGTATATTTATATGTATATCTCCTTTGGCTTCATCCATCCCCTATTATTAGGTATTGTATTAGGTTATGATACTATTCAGGTGGGCATTGTACAATATCATAATAATGATAATTATATTATTCTTTAGTGGAAGGTAACCACCAGGTGAGGTTAATACTCAAAGCATTTTCTACCACCTAACCCTCAGAGTCTTATTTTTATGTGGTCACAAACTCAAATTAATGAGGAAAAATTCATGCACTGGGTGGGATTCGAACCAACGGATCCCTACGCTACCTGGATTACCAGACTAGCGCGTTAACCACTTGACTACCAGTACAAACTCATGGTTCAGTTTGCTTTGGTTTAGCACATTGTTTGCGGCTGGATGCCCTTCCTAACGCCAACGATTTCTATTTGGTTTTAACGTCCTAATCAGGACGGGGGTTTTACCCTACTGATCAGGACGGGTCTTATACCCTCCATTCTCTGGGAATCGTACTAACTACCCACATTAAACTCATCCAGCGGAACTGAACAGAATTTTTTGTTAGAAAATTCTGAATTTTTTGTTAAAAAACTGCTAGACCCGGGATCAAACTCGGAACCGCTGAACCACGGCCAGTAGTCTGGCCTTGATCGATAAGTCGGCGGACTTGTAATCTGGAGATCGATGGTTCGAGTCCCAAGTTCGCTCAAAATTTAGCGGTGTGAGATTGAGTAATAAAATTGTTAATGACGATAGTGATTAAAACAAAGTGCATATAACTGCATAACCTTAGTAATACTGTGAATTCTGTTTGATTTCAAAAGTAGAGAACCTTTTGTCATAAACATAGTAAAACATAATAAGATTGATATTTTTGGTTCACCCGATTTTATTGAAAAGATATTTTTTATGAATTTTATCCAATATATACTGAATAAAAAATGTGATATTATTACTCGTAATCCAATTGGAATACACGTGTCGACTTGAGGAGCTAATGACGAAATTATGATAAAACTCTACAGGATTTCCTACTTTAGGGATTTGAAATTATGTGGGCATCGGTTGTTTTTTTTTTTTTTTTTTTTTACTGAGCAAGAGTGAGAACATATCATTCCGTTTTACAGAGGGAAAAAATATACTGCCAATTATGGACACAATATTTCCTCGTGATTGGTTCAGGGTTCACATTGTGGTATTTTTAATATTTTATACTAAATCATTTGTATCTCCAAAACCGCTTAACCGATTTTCATCAAATTTGTTTTCAATGGTAGAATACCGTCGTCTTTCCAACATATTAGATTCTGAAAAATGTTCTGTTCTAGCAATTCATAGACCTTGTTGACATTTTCATGTCTTTGCTCTGGCACATAACCAAAATTATGTGACGAAATTATGTAACGAAATTATGTAACGATATTATGTAACGATATTATGTAACGAAATATTGAATTGTAAAGGGAGAGAAGAGGGAAAGTGTGTGTCATGCGCACAATGGCGAAGTATTGAATTGTAGAGGGAGAGAAGAGAGAAGGTATGTGTCATGCGCACAATACGAAATTTGGTCAGTTGGGTTTTGGACCTTGAATAGTAAAGATGAAAATGTCCCAATGGTTGCAGACTCGTATGCAAGCGTTTTTTTTTTGCACATTTTTGTCCAAAATTTTGGTTTCTCTTAAACATCAGAGCTAAATTATGAGGGTCAGGTGGTAGAAAATGCTTTGAGCATTAACCTCGCCTGGTGTTTACCTTCCACTAAAGGGTGTTATTATTGTTTTTAGAATGTCGGATTTGGAATTTAATTACTTATATACATAGATATTAGGTAAAAATGAAATTTAATAAATAAAAATGTCATTTTCTATCTACGATTCTATTATTCTGCCGAGGCAAGCTAGAAATCATTTATATTATGTGTTAATAGAAGAAAAAAACTACCCCATATTTCAATGCTTCTGACAGATAAATATAAAACTTGTCGTAAAAAAAGATTTTTAATAATAAAATACGAAAAATATGAATGAAGAATTTCCTATTTTCACATTCTTATCCGACCTGTTTGTTAAAAATTGAGCTATCACTCAAAGACTTCAAATTATCTTCACTTCCTACAAACGAACAAAGAAAGAAAGAAAAAAAAAAGAAATGGTGTTAATGCCAGAAAAAGATTAATGACATCTCAAGTTCATTTCAAATAAATTTATTTCGAAAATTTGATACATTTATTCTCTCGCGCCATTTTAGTATAAAAATCGTTTCGATATTAAAAAGATCATAAAAATATTTCAAAGTTTCACAAATAAAGACGTCTTCTTCATAAAGAGAACTTTATTACCCCTGACATCTTGATCGATCCGTCAAGTCAGCAAGATTGATGAGTTCTAATATGGGGTCCATAATCTTGGATCTAAGAGATACCCATTATCTAATGGGGAGAGCCAGGAATATCTTTGTCCCTTTTTGATTTGAAATTACAAAGATGGTGGATTTAGGTTTGACAGAGAAATATTACTGACAAGAATACATGCCTACAAAAAAATGGTAGATTTTTTTGGGGTATTTTATCGTCGCTTTCAATTATACATTCAAATAGGTATATGACGCGAGTGATATGACCATGCGAACTTTCTGTACCAAGGTAATAACTCGATAAACACACTTTCTAAAAATCAAGGAGAGTGAGATAAAAAAGCGAGCATGCCAACCCCAAATAAAGTTTGGCAAATGAAATACCCACTTTGCAAATTAAATTTTAATGACTATTTCACCTCCTCGGCTATTTACATAACATAAGATCTGAAGGGTGAAATAGAAGGCTACAATTATATAGGTACATATATTATTATTATTATATAATTCTTTATTAGATACAAAAGGACATTATGTACATATAAATAATAATTTTAACAGTGAAAAATCAAAAAAACAATATATACAATAAAAATGAAAAAGAATAGAAAATATTTGAAAACATAAATGTCCTAACTAAAGGGCGGGGTTATTGCCTATGGCAATCTCTTCCACCCAACCCTTATGTATACATATACCTTTATGTATACATATAGGTGCTAGGTGCATATTACTAGTACACTAGTACTCGTATATTTATGTACATATAATAATATATACCTACTGAAGAAATTATATACGAGAGGAAAAGGAAGAGCACATGCATTTGAAAAAAAAAGAACATCACAGGATAATAAAAAGAAAATGATAAAAACGAGAAGAAAAAAGTTTCCTCTATTTTATTTTACCAACTTTATGGGTGTCGTCATTTTCTTGAAACTTTTTCCTCATTCGAATCCCAGAGAAGTTGAAGCCGAGGAAGAAATGTTCAAGAAGAAGAAGAAAACGGAAAAAAGCGTTGTACAGTGTGGTAAAGGACATGGATTGGTGAGTTGGTGACATGACTGACACCGTAGTTAAAGGGGGGATTTGGGGGGTCGAACTTCAAACTAGATTTAGACTAGACAGGATGAGTGAGGTTAACTTGAGTATTACCTAGGTCCAACCTTTCTTTGGAAACTAAATTATTAATATCTATTTTTTTCCAATTTATTATTTCAAATTCTTTGTCTATAATTCTGAATCATCTTAGTGAACAAGAGAAACCCCTGCCAGAAATTATGTCAATGGGGTGACCCTGGCAGCAATAGGGTTGTCATCATCAACTTCTTTATCATTAAACTTTTGAAAATGAGACTTATGGGGATCTTAGATAATTCTAGAAGGGTGAGATTACGAGTAAGTAATTCAAAAACTTACGTCCATCAGGGAAAACTCAATTTACTTATTTGGCAATGACATAAAAATATTCTACAGATATATCTACACGACTGAGAAACCATTTTAAATCGTGATTCACTAAAGTCTTTCAAAGTTTTCTGGATGTGAAAATCCAAAAAGTTTGTTTCTTGAGGAATGGTTTTTGTTTAACAACATTTGTACGTTGAAAATTTCAAATCATTGCTCGTTCTTCAAAGCACTGAAATTTTGGGACAATTCCATGCTTCTGAGAAAAATGAAAACGTATAGAATTTTGAAATGAACACAAATAAAATCACTGATTTTCTAAATAAATATGAAATTTGGGTGACCATCCGACTTCAGTAGCTTGATCTATAAGGCGAGGTACTCGTTACGTGGAGGTTGGTGGTTCGAGTCCCGAGCAAGTTTGTAATACTAAATAATATTAATAGAAGAATTCATATTAATATATAAATTATTTACAATCATTGTGATGAGCACAAAATACATAATATATATGACAGTTGATAAGTTACTATTATAAAACTTATCGCGATAAAAGATGCTATACTTTTGTGTAATCAAGCTGAAAATTTCAGGTTATATTCTGAAATTTTCAAGTTATATTCTGGAATTTTCAGGTTATATTCTAAACTTGACTTATGGAGAGATGAAGAAGAAATCATCCAATCAAAAAATGTGGCGATCTCAACAAAGCGTAGCTTTTAGAATATGATGATGATCCTAGACATTTGAACGCTGACATGAGCTATGATCAGATTGATCAACTAGTTTTTTTTTTTTTTTCTGGAATTGGTTGGCAAAGCCATTCCATACAGCCATTCATCAACTAGTTAAACTGCTGTTAAAAACACCAATGACTCCACAATCACCCCCACAACACACCTAACTAAAACTACCCGAGCTTGGGAATCAAACCAGCGACCTCCAGCAAGTCCACTGTCAATTTAGGTCGAAGGTATTGATGGGTTTAGTTTCAGTGGAGATCCAAATGCATGGAACCTTTGCGAGATCCATAAAAAAGGTTCATAAATATTACTTCCGAAAATTTCTAGTATTAGAAATCGGAAGGAGGTATTGGATCCATTTTTGTAAAAAAAAAAAAAAAATACTAGCCTGACCACCAACTTTTTACTTATACACCTATGTATCATGAACGGTATACCCGATTTTGATGAAATTTTGTAATAATGTTTGTATAAAAAAAATACGAAATTTTTGACAAAAAAGTGAAAAAAAAGGTCTACGACTTGTCGATACAGCATTTTTTTTTGTAGAAAAAATAGTGTGCTACCAAAAAAAATGAATTTGAAGAGAATCGGTTAAGACGTTTTGTAGATACAAGTGATTTAGTATAAAATCTCATTTTTGCACGTGTTTACAATGTGAACCACAATCACGAGGAAGTATTGTGTCAATGTTTGGCAGTGTATTTCTTTCTCACATCGGAATATCTGATTTACATATCAATACATATTTTTTATTCCAATTAGTTCCATCAGTCTGATGAGTCCAAACTACCCAAAAATAATGTAAACAATGAAGAATTGGTAAAAAAAAAAAAAAAAAATCGGCTAAGTTAATGTACCTAACCTATGTACCAATAGCATTTAAATATTTATTGTTTGTTTGTTTACATGTCTATGCAAATCAGTTCCGGGTTCAAAGACCGAATGCACACCTAGAAACGATTTATCCTTTTATTTCCGACTTTGTCTGGAACCGAATACCAAAGAAAAGGATTGTTGTTTTGGTTTTGTGGGAATCTGGTGATATGATGTGTTTCTTTTCCAAAGCAGGATTGGCATGGGCTGGTGCTTTCTAATAATTATGTGAATGAGGGTTGGTGAATTGCTTACATACGAGTAAATGGTTGTAATAATACTTTTTTATTTTAACCTACGTAGGTCGTTTAAATTTGTTTCAGTGAGAATGCTTAGTCGTACGAACCCTTACAAGTCAGGGTAACTTGCAGTTTCCTAAGGGATTAATGACTCAAAAAGAAAAAGTTAAAGTCCTCACGATGGTTGATCGCACATAGAAATATGAGGTTCAGGGCGAGCGAACTTTCAAATAAAGTTGGCGGGAGACCATCATTGCCCTCTCCAGGTGTAGCCAAAGTTATCATATTTGTGTAAATCACTTTTGTAATATCACTACTCAAACTCGCTTTTCCAAATCCACGCTGAAACCGGGACTTGAACCACCGACCTCCACGTTACAAGTCCGCCGCCTTATCGATCAAGCTACTGAGGTCGGTCAAGCTGACTACAACAACAACAAAAACTCGAATGAAAGGAGATCATTATCTCCTGTTCTTATCTTCTTTTCTATCTTTTCAAACCCTCCGGGAAATCCAGAAAGACCTCCCGAGTCCCTATCCTTTTCCTGTTTTCAGGACTCCTTCATCTTAGCATCAACATCATCAGAGCTCTCCCTGACTTTATTACCCTCAATCCTGATGATATACCTAATACTATTATTATTAGTAATAATAATAATAATAATAATGCGTTATTTTTCTCTCCAGGACTTTATCGCACTCTCTCCCGTCTCCTGAAATTCTTGTCAACATCTTTCCCTAACTTCTCCTGTCCTTCCATCAGCTTCTCTTTTCCTGATCTTAACTTTTCTTTCTTCCAAGGTTTTTATTTTTCTGAGCACCTCAAGCTCGGCATTCCTTTCACGACCAGCATCTGTAATGGACGAATTGTCCTCCTTTATTGTCCACTTGTTTTAAAATAATAAAAAAAAAAGAGATTCAATTCTTTCTCGTAAAATTCTTTTGATTGTTCTTTTTTTTTCATTCTTCGATTTTGAACGTGCACACAGAGTACCTCTGAGCTCTTTGAGTTGATCCTTTTTTTTTACTTTTCTTATTTTTATGTTTTAATGACGATCGTAAAGCAGTTAACACAGATTCGCAGCGCTTCGTAATTGTCAGTCCTAACAAAGTCTCTTTTGAATAGTATTCTAGTAATTACTATTATGCATTGAATGTTTATTAGTGTTTCAAAGCAAAATGTAGTATCTTTGGTCAAGTATCAACAATACAATTTTACATAACTCCAATTAATAATTTCCATTTTGGATCAAGTTATTAATTTTCTTTTTTGTATAAGCTTTCGTTTATTATCTAAAAACAAGTGGATAACCATTTTTTCCTTTGATAATCCAATTTTGATAATTTTATTTTGTAGAGGTTTCGTAAGCTAAAAAAATCACGCGGACAAACATATAAAACATTGATTTAAAAGTGATTTATTATATCTTAGTGTTTTGCTCACCTTTTTTAATGTAAATTTTTTCTATTAATATTCTGTTGGATTTAGTGCAATATACCCATTTTTTTTCTAGAACATCTATACTAACCCAGTACCTTCGTCATTTCTTAGCAGTTCATCTCCTGTGGTAAGTTAATATTATCCTACTTTTCTATCTAACTTTTTTGAAACTAATTATACCTACATCACTTATAAATTATTATTTAAAAAAATCAGATGCGGCCAGTGTTAAGCAGTACCCCTAGACTAAAAAAGAAAAGAGAGGATTTTCTCAAGAATAATTAAGATTAGGTCCTTTCACACGTACGGAAATTGACGGATTTGGACCGTACAGTCCAAGATCTTAAAAATTTGACCGTGCGTGTAAATTCAAACTTATCCGTTGTCTCCTGGACTGTGAGATATCTATTTGGACCGTGGATCTGAAGAAGGTCTAGGAGTCCAGATCAGTCGGTCCAAATCTATACATGTAAATATTGTAAATACAAACTTCAAAACTATACGTATGGACTGTTCATATTTGAAATAAAAAGTGTACAGACAAAACTGGACCCTCGGACTAGGACTGGCAGATTTGAGTCGTATTTTTCTTTCTAACCAAAAAAAATTTCCTGGTTAGGTTTTTTCCAAATATTTCCATTTTATTCCAAGGTCATTCGTGAAAGAAAAATGCGTTTGGTTACTTTTAAAGATAAACAATGGACTTAACCTATAAAAGAACTGGAAGCAAGAATTTTCTACTTCCACTTTGGTTAACTTTGGCAGTGGAAATTTTTCCTCTTCCAAAAGAAAAATGACTTGCTTCCAGTTTGGTTCATTTTATTCCCGTTTGGTTAGCTTTGGTTAGTAAGAAAAATACGGCATTGGACTGTTGGGTCGGATCTGATGATCCGTTTCTTAATTTGTTACACAAAAATGGACTCTCGGATCGCCTTCCCAGTCCATCTGCCAGTCCATCCGTCGAATTGGACTGGCACTCCGGATGATCCGTCAATTTATCCGTACGTGTGAAAGGCCTTATTGGCATGGTTAAAAAAAACTCAAACTCTTTAGATACTGAAAGAGCGACTCTATAAATCTCAAATTAAATATCTTTTTTATATTAATTTGCTATTATATCGATAATGATCGATTAAAATATCAAATTTGATATCACCAGCACCTGCTCAAATCTACTACCTACATATTTTTTTATAGATATTTATTATAAAATAACAGATGTGTATTATTATTATTAAACACTTGATTAGATATAAAAAGACATTAGGATGTACATTGTATACAGTACAAATAATTATTATAACAATTAAAAAATCGAAACAATAAATACAATAAAAACGAAAATATATAAACATATGTCCTAACTAAAGGGCGGGGTTATTGCCTATGGCAATCTCTTCTATTTGAAGTATCGTGTCAGTTTTTTCATTTTTAGCTTCGAACCGCAAGTTTATCGATCAAGCTACTGAAGTCGGATGGTAACCTATTATTTTTTTAAGACATCAGTGATTTTATTTTCATTTGTGTAAATTTCAAGAATCTAAACGTTTTCCTCAGAGGCACGGAATTGTCTCGAAACTTCAGTGCTTTGAACAACGAGAAATAATTTGAAGAAAAAAAGGATGTTAAAGAAAATGATGATGATATTCGAAAAATAAAATAATTTTTAGGTTCCAGGGCATTATCTAAATTGGTTTGAGAAGAATCTACAGCTGCCTTTACTATAATAGTGTGCCCCACACCAGGGTAATAAATAATTTTCAACAGGAGAGAAATCTTTGTTGTGTGAATTCTGGGCAATTTAGATAATTTGAGCTGAAACCAAAATGGATTCCAAGAAATACCAAGCTATTTCATATAATGGCTTGAAGTTTCATATAGCTAAAACTACGTTATAAATGTTTTTTTTTTTTTTTTTAAGTGGGGTTTAACGTCGCTTTCAACTGCCATGGTCATATCACGACGGGGGTTTTACCCTCCATTCGCAGGAAACTCACAAACCTGCTACTCACATTGACCTCACCCAGCCTGAGTGGGGCCGGGAAAAGCCAGCGTCACGAGAATTAGAATTTGAATGGTCACCCATCCAAGTCTTAACCTCGCTGGATGTCGCTTAACTTCGGTGTTCTGAAGGGAACCGGTGTATTCAACATGCCATCGACGCTGGCTACGTTATAAATGTATGTTAAAAAATAAATAATTTAGATTAGTACCTATTATAGTGTATGTGCTGAAAATTTAAAAGTTATCATTTTTTAAAAATGACAGTGTGATGTAACAAAATTACTCAAACTCGCTTTACTAAATATTTGCTTAACTTGGGACTTGAACCACCGACCTCCGATTACAAGTGCGCCGCCTTGTCGATCAAGCTACTGTGAGGTCGGTACATGTATTATTATTATAATTATAATTACCTAATAATTTTTTTGCACCAATGAGGACTATATTAAGTATGTCTGTGTATACAATATAATTATTATCAGCCGGGCCTCGATATAAGAAGAGAACGATTTCCAGGTCCAATTCATCTCTTTATATTATTATTATTATATATACATAAATAATTATTGATCTTTATTAGGAGGACAATATTCACAGTTCAAATTTTTGAGAGAAAAAAAATCAAAAAAATTAATGACAAAGAAAAAATACTAATAACCTAAAAAAGGATGGGGTTATTTCCTGCGGAAATTTCTTCCACCCAACCCTTAACATAAGTGAAAATAACCTCTTTGAAGGAGAAACCTGGTTATAAGAGAAGAAAATTCCGGCCCTTAGTTTCTCTTATATCAAGGTTGACCAGGTTCGACTAAGAGAGAGAGAGAGAGAGAGAGAGAAAAGAGAACATACATACCTAACACATAAATGTACAGACTGTGATAATACAAGCAGTACATAATATTATGTATAGACAATATGTTGTAGTTTACCCACAGTCTACAATGTGGTATGTTGAATAATGGCTGCGATAATTTCTCACCGAGTTTATGACTTTTAAATTGATGCACTCCCAGACCAAAGAGGAGACTGTATATACATTATACATATAGTGTATAATATAGTGCTTACTACATATACATTTAATATTTATGCTTATTAGACATGTATTGGGCATATGCTATTTTCTCTGGATATCTGGACTGCCCGTAGTCCTGATGAGAATCAAATAGAATCGTTGGAGTTAGGAAGGATATCCAGCCGTAAAAATGTGCCACAACCAATCATCCTCAACCATGAGCTTGAGCATCGAATAGTATAGACCATGCTTAGGCGGGATATAAGAAAGAGGAAAAGACAAAAAAGTTATCATACTTGTGTTAATCACTTTCGCGATATCACAACTACTCAAACTCGCTTTACTAAATCTTTGCTGAAACCGCGCGGGACTTGAACCACCAACCTCCAGGTTACAAGTCGATCAAGCTATTGAGGTCGGTTAATTTAATGTCTTAATTTGAGTTATTCAGGACGGGGCAGGGGTTATATCCTACAATCTCTGGGAATCTTACCTATCAGCTACTTACATTGACCTCACCCAGCCTGAGATGGGCTGGAAATCTGGAAACACTTCTCAGGCACACAATGATGCCTTTAGACAGAAACCCATTATAAGCTCCGGTGAATCTACCCAGTATGGACAAAACACTTAAATCTATATTCCCAAGTGTTTAAGTGCATTTTAACGACTCATTAAAACGTTCAAATGCTCGGCCGAGGAATTGCAGATGCAATTATCCACAGCTTGCATATCGTGATTTGACATGGGTGGTGCAATGTTTATAGCTGCTGGTACTTTGAGCTTACTTTGTAGCATTTGTAGCGGTTGAGTTTGTGAACCTATAGCGAGTGAGAGAGCGCTCGTCAAGAGAAATTCATATCATAGGTGACATAGAGTTTGTGAACCTATATAGCGAGTGGGAGAGCGCTCGTCAAGAGAGATTCATATCATGGGTTGTTGTGCCTGTTGTTTTACACTGGGCGGCATGTGCTGGGCATGGGATGGGTAAGGTACAACACAGACCACAAGCGTGTGCAGACGTGTAAAGACTGTAAAGTATCTGCTGTTTCATGGCTACGTCTACAGTAGCTTCTGTTTCATGGCTATGAAAAGTAACCCGAGGCATGGTCATAATATATTTTTTTTCATAACCCTATACAGTACACGCAATGAGGCATTGCCTTACATCGTTTTGGACATAGGGACTCGTAGCCACACAGGAAGAAAGCATTTCATGGAATTCTAGAATCCTAGGTATTTCACGGAATCCCTCAGCTTTGAGAGAGAAAAAATACGATAAAGAATAAATAAAGATGGCTGTCTCCTTCTTTCATAAAAGATTCATCCTAGTTTACAAAAACAGGAACAATATGGGAACTGTAGGATGCTAAGTAACCATTCTTCTCTAGTCCCTTTCACTACCAGGGTGATGTTTATGAGGGTCTGTTCTTAATTTGGGTTTAACGTCGCAAATTTGGAAACTCACAAACCAGCTACTCAAACTAACCTCACCCAGCCTGGGTGGGACCGGAAATTGCCAACATCATGAGGATTAGAATTTGAATGGTTGTCTGAATCCTAATCTCAAAGTGACATAATGAGCACTGGTTCATCCAAAGTGCCATCAACACTGGCTTATAAGGGGCTGTTTCCTGGTATTACATATAGGTAGAATAGACAGACATACCTACATTATTTGGTATTGTTAGTTTTATACCAGGGACGGCCGGTGCTAAGGAGCTGCGGAACTCCAGCACCCCAGACGAAAAGGAAAGAATTTTTTTTTTTCATGTCTCTCTAGCTTGTAGTGAATGAAATCATTACGCATATTTCGAACAAAAATTCATAAAAATTATCATTATGATAAAAAAATCATGCTAAATAAAAACTAGGTACCTAATTAGATAAACCTTAGCCAAGCTTGATTGTAGAGAACATAAATATAAACTTTTTGGAAAAAGGAGGGGGGTGGAAATTTAATGTTTTTTGTTTTTAAGGGGGGTTTTTTTGAAAATTTTTAAAAAAATTTAAAACACTTGTCCAGTTTTTGTAAAAAAACATTAAAATTTTTTTTTTTTTTAAAGGGTTTGTCCCTAAAAAGTTTCCCAACCCAGGGCATTATTAAAATCATCCCTTCCGGAAACGAAAAAACCTCAAATTTTTGGCCGGAGAACCCCCCCTGGGAGCAAAGGGTTAAACCATAAGGGGGTTTCCCCGGGAAATTTTTTTAGTTTTTTAAAAAAAATTTGGGTTCCCCAGAAAACCTTTAAAGAAAAAAAAAAACCCCCCTGATTAAGGAGCATTAAAAAAAATTTATTTTCCCCTTACAGTTAAAAATTTTTGGTCGTTTAAAACCCCAAAATTAAAAAAAAAAATTTAACCAACCCCCAAAAACCGGGAAATTGAACCGGGTTTAAAAAAAAAAATTCAAAAAAATTTTAAAAAAGGGCCCCTTTTTTTTAATAAAAGAAAAAATTTTTTTCCTTAAAATTTTTTTCTAATTTTAGCCCCCCCCAAATTCCTGGAAAAGGGTTTTTTTATATTTAAAGTAAAAGAAAAAATTTATAAAAAGAAAAAATTTTTCCTGTGGACAAGGTTTTTTGTAAAAAAAAAGGGGAAATTTTAACCCCTTTCAACTCCCATTTTCCCCCCTTTTCCTCCATTGGGGAAAAATAACCCCCCGTCTAATGATAACCCTATCCAAAACCCCGGTCCAGAATTAAATTTTGCCCCAACCCAATTTAATCCGGGTTCCTTAATTGGTTTTAACAAAATTATTAAAATTTCCCCCAAAAAAAATTTTTGGGGGCCGGGGTAAAAAAACCCCCCCCCGGAAATGGGGTAAAACCCCGGGGGGGGAAAATTTTTTTTTTTTGTGGGGGCCCCTTAATTTAATGATTTTTACCGTTTTTGGTTCCTGTTTAGAGATTTTTACAAAAAACAACAAGGAAAATGGGAAAATTTGGGATTTTTCCCCCGCAACCCCAAAACCCCCTAAATTGAAATTTGGGTTTACCCCCTGGATAAAACGGGTTTTGGAAACCGAATGGGGTTTTTTTCCATTTTTTTTCCTTTAAATAAGGGTAAAAAAAAAAAAATAAGCCCCAAAAATTAAAAAAAAGGGGAGGTTTTCCTTGGGAACCTTCCCCCCCAATTTTTTTTTAATTTTTAAACAAGAAAATTTCCTTTTTTTAAATCCAGGTGCGTAGGCCTTTTTTTAAACCCACCAAATTTTTTTCCCAAAAATTTTTTTTTTTGGGGGAAAAAAAACCAAAATTTAAATTTCTAACTCAAACTTTTTTTAAATAAAATTTTTTTCCAACACAACCAACCCAAAAAATTTTTTACTTAAATTCCCCAAAATTGAAAAACTGGAAAAGGGTAAAAATTTTGCTAAAAATTTTCCTTTGGAAAGGAAAAAAAATAAAATTTTTCCCATACTTTTTAAACCTTATATGATAGGGAAAAATTTAAATTCAAAAATTTTTGTTAAACCCAATCAACCCCCGATTTCCCCGGTTTCAACCCCCTATCACGGCTTTTACTAATTTTTAAAACAAGATAACAAATTCTTTACCCATCAAATTTTGTAATTTTAACAAAAAATTGTTTCTTTTGTTATTAAAATTTTTTTGGGGATATCAAATTATGGGACTTTCCAAACTTTGTACCCAAAATATATTTATTTTGTTTAAAACCGCCACGCCGTGAACACATTAAAGCAGCTATCTTTTTCCCCCACGAGGTATGAGTGGGGGCCCGGAAAAACCCCCAAAACAGGCAGAAAAAATCTTTCCCCCCGGGGATCGAACCCAGGTCACCTGTGCAATGCCCATGCCAAAATCACTCGGGCCCCAGAGACTACGATTTAGAAAGTAGATAACGAACTATTTGGGTAATATTTAATTTTTGTCAAAAATAGTTTCCCTGAAAGGTTTAACTTATAAAAATGAAAAAACCCCCTTCCCCCCTTCCTAACAAGCGCGCCTGATTTTTCCCAAATACCTTCACGATGGGGTTTCACGTGTTACTATGGCAACCAACCCAAAAAACTCCCTACATGAATCATTCTTAAACTGCCGCGTAGAAAGGGAAACCAAAGAAACGTATTATTATCACTCGACAACAGGATATTTTTTGTTTTTTCTTCTAACCAATGGGATTTAGCCACCCCCTCGATAGAATGGAGGGGCAAAATGTTCCATGACAAAGTAAAAAATTTCTATTCCCGTTGTTTCAAAATACAGGGCTGCAATTAATGAATTTAGAGAAGGTACGATAGCTTTTTTTTAACATTTTCCCGACCCCAAACACTTTCACTCTCCAAATCTCCGTTTTAACCCTGACACAACAAACTTTGTAATTTGCGTTTAATTTTTTTTTTTTTTTTTTTTTTTAATGAACATTATTTAAAAAGAGGGCTATAACAATCGAGTCCTTGCCCCTCTAACTGTAAAAAAAAAGAAATTTTTTAAAAGTGATATTATTATTGAAAACCAAAATTTTTTGAAAATTACAGTATTTCTAAAAGGGAACATAATAAATAAAAAAATGAGATTAATCTGTAAAGTTTTTTGGGGGTGATTTAGATAATAACCAAAGTACAATGAAAAAATAAAAAATAATAAAATAAAAAAATAAATGGTTTTAAATTAATTTTTTAAAAAGGGAAAGGGGTCTATTAAAAATTTGGATCAAAAATACGTGTAAAAAGGTAAAAGAAAAAGGGGAAAATGCAATGAGGGGGATCGGGAAACTAAATTTTGCTGAAAAATTTGGGAAAATTCCCCAAGAAATATAAAAAGGTTTTCAAATTTTCCCAAAGAAGTGCGTTGTGTGAAAGTTAAAAGGGGGGATTGGGGGGATTTGGAGAGTGGAAATGTTTCTGGAAATGGGCTACAGGCTTTTAAAAAATTTTTTGTTATTTAATTTTTCCCCTACCTATAAAGTATTGTAGTGCTTTTTTTTTAAAACGGGTCGCGAAAGGGGACGGGTAGTCCCCTTTTTTGAAATTTTTTTTTCATGTTTTTTTTTTTTTGTGGGGTTTTTTTTTTTTACTTTTAGTTCTTTGGGGGTTCAATACCTACAAGACATACCTATTTTTAAAACAATAGATGCAAGTTATAAATTTTTAACGGGGGCGAATTAGAAAAAACCCCTTTGTGTTATTTTATCAAATTTTTAGGGGGTTAGCACAGAATTTTTAGGACTTTATCCGTACTTTTTTTTAACGTCGTTTTTAAATTTTCAGGTCAATTACCCGACCTAGGTATATTTTAATACTTCTTTTTCACCCAAAATTTCTGATCTCCCCCTACATTGCAGGGGGTGGCTTTTCCCCGGGGGTTTTTTTGGGGCCCGATTCCCACAAACGGGGGCTAAAACCCTCCCCAAACCGGACGTTAAACGAATAAAATTTTCTTTGGGCCTTATGAAGGTCCCATTTTTAAAAAAAGTCCCAAAACCAAACAACCTCAACCATGGGGGGTTGAAAAAAAGTCGAAAAATGCTTGAGGGGGGATAAGACGATTTAAAGAAGAAAAAGAAAAAGAGCCCTCCAAAATATTTAATTCAATTTACTGTTTTATTTGTTTCAAAAATTTTAAAAAAAATTTTTATTTTGTTTTACGAAGTCATAAAACATAAATACATACAAAAAAATTTTATATAAAATTTTTACTAAAAAAAAAAAATATGTTCCTTTTTTTCAAAGAAGAAAAAAATCTATCCTGTCAAGGAGACCGGGGCATATATTGCTTTAAAAAGGTACCTTTGCAAAAATTGTTTTTTATTACCAAATTTCCCCAATTTGTTAAATGCTACTTTTCTGGGCCCTTTTAAAAAATAAATTTTCGCACTTAATTTACAACCCCAAACTTTCCCCTAACCAATTTTTCAATTTCCCAAACCCCCAAAGTCTAAATAATGTATTTTCTATTTGTCCAAAGGAGAAAAAAATTTTTGTTTAAAATTTCCCTTTAAAGATTTTTTCTTAAATAGTTACCGCCCAATTTTAAAAAGGCAAAAACGGAACTTTTGGAAAAAAAAAAACCCAAAAATTTTTTTTTTATTTCCCAAAAAAAAATTTTTTTTAAAAAAATTAAAAAAAAAATTTTTCGAGGTTTAAAATTAAAACCCATTTTTGGGTTTTAAGGGACCCTTTTAAAAACATATAAATTTTAAACAAAAAACAAAGTTTTAAAATTTTTGGGAAACAAATGGTCTTTTCAAAAAAAAAAGGGCCTTTTGCCCTTTTTTAAACCAATTTGGGGGGGGCTTTTTTTAAAAAAACCCCCCGGTACAAAAAATTTTTTTAAAAAAACTTTTCAAAATTTTTTTTTTAAAATTTTTGGGGCCCCTTTTTATGCCGGGCCTTCTTTTTCTAAATTTAAAAAAACGGAACGGGGGAAATTCCTTTGACCAACATTTAAAAAAAGAATTCCTTGGGAAAGGGGGGGGGGGGTTTGGAAAAAGCAATTAAAACCCAAAAAAAAAAAAAACAAGGGTTTTTTGGAAAAATTTCCCCAAAAAGAAAAAAAAAAATTTCCCTTTTTTTTTTCCTTTTTGCCCAAAAATTTTAATTTGGCCCCCAGGGGGGGTAAATTAGAATCAAATAACAACCCTTTCCGAAAAATTTTTTTAGGGGAAACCCCAAAATTAATTTTAACCCCCTTTTTCCTTTAAAATTATTTTTAAAATTTTAAAAACATAACTTTTGCAAACAAAATTTTTTTATATTTGGGTTAAAACAAATGTAAAAAACACAACAGACAAAAAAGAAACAGAGAGGGTTTTCTAAAAAATATACTCGAAACAATAAAAACATTGTACATTTTTAAATTTAAATTTTGCTGAAAATTTTTTGATTGACATGGTAAACCCAAAATCAAAAATCTTTGATACTGGGGAAAAAAAAAATCCCTAAAATAAATTCTATTTTTGTCCAGTTTATGTTGGGAAAAGTTTGGGAAAAACCCCCCAAAAAATTTTTTCCCCCCCCGGGCCCCGGTTTTTTAAAATGCCCCCAAAAACGGCCCCCGTTTTTTTTTTAAAGGGATATTTGAAATATGGTTTGGGGGTTTTAATATTGTTATAAGCATTTGAGGTTTTTTCCCCCTCTAACAGAACCCTAAATTTTAGGGGGGGGATATTTTAATAAAATTCCCTTTTAAATTTTTAAAAAAATACTGAGTATTTTTAATTTTTTAAAACATTAGAAAAAAACCAAAGGGGTTTTATTTTTAACGGGAAAAAAATATATCTTTTAGGGTTTTTTAGGGAATTTCCCGCCCCTTTGGGGGCACCTGTACACTTCTAAATCAAAATTTTTCCCAAAGGGTTTTTCCTCTATTGAACACCCTATATCAAGAAGGAAAAATTTAGTTATTCCCCCCGCTTTCTTTTGGGGAAAACAAATGTAAATCACATTTTTTAAAACAAAAAACGAGGTTTTACTCTCTATTGAACACCCGTATCGAGAGGGCATGGAGTTAAATTCCCGGCTCCTTCAAATTTCCCGCGCTTACAATTTTTTTTAATTTGGGGTGGGTAGGCCCCGGGGGCTTAGGGGTCCCCTGGGGGGTATTTCGTGCCTGCATAAAGGTCTTTAATTAAATTTTAAAGTTTAGAGCCCCAAAATTTTAAACAGTATTAAAAAATCAAAAGGGGGCGTTAATCCTAAAAGCCCCCATCCTAACAGCTGATATAAACGCTGGGTTTTTGGGTTTAAATTTTTCACCGAGGGGGGGTTTTTAAGGGGGGGTTATTAAAAACAATTTTAAACCTGTTTCATTAAATTTTTGGGGGCAGTTCATCACTTCACTGGCTGGGCTACTAAAATAACCACGTAAATAATCCAAAAACAAAATCCAAAGTCAGTTTATGATGGAGCCCAGCATTTGTTATTAGACCTTTTTCTTGTCATTTTTTTTTTTTCTAAAACGTCGAATATCTTTTTTTTGAAAAACTAAAGTTTTCCCTATGATTAGGTGTTTTACCATTTGTTGAAAAAGCGAGATTTTAAAAAAGAGATTTTGATTTTCGAAATAAAAAAAATCTAATCGCGGTCCTTGTTGTTTACAATAAAAAAATTTTCAAAAAAAAAATTATACAGGTACTTGTTACCGTATTTTTTACCTGTGAATTATTTACTTTCATGGGTTTTCGAACCCAGACCTTAGCAAAAAAACCAGTCTTGTCCAGAAAAAATTTACGCCCACTATCCTCCCCCCAAGTGATCTTGGAAAACCATCCTGAGTTTTTGAATCCTTTACAAAATGTTAATCCAACACCCTTCTCTCATCTTGAGAAAACTAACATAATCATTGTACTATTATAAAATTAAACAATCATTATTATTTTATCCATAGCAACCATCTTGTTTTTTATTATCATCACATCACCATGTTGAAAAAAATAAAAACAATAAAAAAATTTTGTTTTTGATCTTAAATTTTCAAGGCCATTTGCTCGCAGAAGTATCTTTAATTTTATTACTTGGTTGCCATGACAACCCCCAGAGTTACTCGTGGGCCCATGTTTTTTTTCGATAAAATATGGCCGGGGGGGTGGGGGGGGAAGGCGGTGCTTCTGTTGTTCTCGTTTAGAATAATGTTTTAAAGGTTTTAGGTTGACTGATAGAGGGCGTATTTGTTTGAAATTAAAAGGGTTTTGATTTGGAGCGTGTTTTTTTGGGGTCATGTTTGATGAGTTCGAGTTGTAACTTATCCAAATAAAAACTAAAATATCGGAAAAAATGTGTTTGTTTTTGTGTAATTAAAAATATTTTTTTTTCAGATTAGTTTTTTACAGACCTCTCTTTAAATTTTTTTTTTTTAAAAAAAAAAATATTCTTTTGCCCCGATTTCAATTTTTTTGTTCCCTCAAAGACTACTTTTCTTTTTTTGGGGGTTTTTAACTTAGTTTTCAACTGCATGGTCAATTAGGACAGGGGTGTTCCCATCAGGAAAAACTCAAAAACCCTGCTATCCCCATTAACCTCACCCAGCATGGGGTTTGGGCCTAGCTTAGAAGTCAGAAGAACCGGGCATTCACCCCGCTATCGTCGTGTCAAAAAATCTGGTTTTGCATTCTTCGCCGTCGCGCCATCGCTTTTTTTGAAAAATTTTCTTTTTTGTTGATAGGTATTTTTTCTGTACAATTTAAATTAGAATGTAGAAATCTAATTTTTGCCTTATGGATGTTAAAATGGGATTCTTTTTTTCTTAAATATTTATGTTCTAAAATTTTCCAAATTCGGTAGATACAACCAAAATGCTGTTTTTATGAGCACTTCTCTTCCTTCAAATTTGCAGTAATAAATAAATTTTTTTTCACAATTTTTAGTGGGTTTTGCGCAGTTTTTACTTCTTTTAATATCCTGATTTCTTTTTTTCCCTTTT